>JAODAL010063128.1:0-19397 GCA_025379985.1 Phyllomedusa bahiana
TAACTTTTAGCCAAAAAAATTTGAATGTACTTATACGTTTAGTGGTTGCAGGGTTTAATCTTTAGAAAAGTTTGGAAAACCTTTTTCTACTGCATTTCCCCTTTTAAAAAGGAAACCTTCGAGGGTTTTCTGCTACCCTATGGGAGAAATTTTGTGATAGAGGGAGAAGGACCTGTGCTAATAGGTTATGGGATGGGGGGGAGAGGACTGACCTCTGTGATATATAGGGTTATATGATAGAGGGAGAGAGGATGAGCTTGTGATATATAGGGTTATATGGGAGGGAGGAAGCTACTCTGTGATATATAGGCTATATGATAAAGGAAATAAAACTAGCTCTGTATATTAGAGTTTATAAAAGGAAGAAGTGACTCTGTGAATATAGGGTTATTGAAGAGGGAGAAGCTGGCTCTGTGATTATAGGGTTATATGATAAAGGATGAAGCTACTCTGTGATTATAGATTTTTAAATGAAAAGGGAAGAAGCTGAGCTCTGTGATATATAGGGTTATATGAAGGGGAGAGAAGCTGAGCTCTGTGATAATAGGGTTATATATAAAGGAAGAAGCAGAGTTTTGTATATATGGGGTTTTATATGAAGGGGAGAGAAGCTGAGCTCTTGATAATAGGGTTATATGATAAAGGAGAAACAGAGTTCGTGTATAAAAGGTTATATGATAGAGGGAGAGGGCTGAGTCTGTATAATAGGGTTATATGTAGAGGAGAGGAGCTTAGCTCTGTGATATATAGGGTTATATAATAGAGGAGAGGAGCTGAGCTCTGTGACATAGTTATATGATTTAATGCTGAATTTCTTAGTAAAAAGCAGAGAATATCTATGAAAGTAAAACTAAAAGTACTGACCACATGTCAATTCTTTGAAAGATAGACCCGACAGGTGCGATGGAAACACGCAGTGGCGATCTCTTATGTGTATGTCATTGCCGGCAGTGATAAAGTCCCTGCTAATTGTTAGATGCGTCTCTGGGTCCATTCTGTCGGTCCCAGAGATGCATCTGAAAAGCGGATGTTCACAAGGATGCAAGACGCCGTGTGAACAGACCCTTAAATTGCATCATAACGTTTGTTTTTTCTTTATTTCAGCATGGAAGCAATTTGATTGGCATGTCTGACTTGAATGTTCCAGAACAGCTGTACCAGTATATGGTTGGAGGACACAAGCGTACACATGTGGGTGTTAACCGTGAGAAACATAAATCCCCCAGCTATCAGATCAAGGTAACACATTGTTTAAAAGGGGTTCTAGATTGTGCTAGAATAATCCAAACATAAGTGAATGTATCTTCTCTTCTTAAATGGATAGATTTATCTTACATTCAGATTTTTGAGTGTGTTCGTCTCCGACTAGTTGCAATATAGTAAAAAAAAAAAAAAAAAAATGCACATAATTTTTAAAATGGATTTTCCTTGAGTTTTAAAAACTCGTCTGCTGCCACCCCCTGCCCTAAACTGAAGGAAGGTACTACCACTTGCCATGGCTGTTCCCCATCGGTCTTTCACCAATGACGTAATTCACCTTGCTTGCATGATCATGCCAGTCACTGCCTCAGTGGTCAAGTAGCTGCATGTACAGTACACGACTATTAAAGGAGTTGTCTCCCCACAGGGTTTCAAATAATGCATGAAAGAAATTCTCTGTCACTTCCTGGTTCAGACTAATTTGCATAAGCTCCATGCTTGTACAGCATAAGCTCCGTGCTTTCAGATGCTAATTAGATTAGATTAGCTCTCAAACTACTTGCAGGACTTCTTATCTGATCCCCAAAACAAAAGCCCTAATTACAGAGCTGTTTACTTGAGATAAATCAAGCTTTTTACTGTCTGGCAGCACAGGACACTGACTGACACTGCTGACCTGTGTGATGACTCACTCTCTGTTATCTCATTGAACAAACAGCCTGGGGAGATTTGTTTACAGGTCAGTTACTGAGGGAACTGAAATAGCCATGGAGGTAATAAATTCACTTGTATTCTTCAGGGGAAAAACAGAGGAACAATGCAATATATTTGGAAAATGTCTTTATTTTGTGTTCCCTACAATTTGAAAGCTATTCTTTGTAGCGAGACAACCCCTTTAAGGCCAGTAACTGGCTCAAGTTCATGTGAATGGTGCATGTGATATCATTGGTGGAGAACCAACAGGAAAGACTGGAGCAGTGGGGTCGCTGGAGCGGGTGTTTTAGGACCATGGAGCAAGATTTCAACTTTAAATGCATTAGAGGCTATGTCTCCCTGCTTGCAGTAACTTCCTCCATGCTATGTTGGTCATGAAAGCTAGTTCATTGGGGCACTGTCCATGCCTGCCTGTGTGCTTCTGATGCCCCCAAGTATTTTTTATATCTCTCTTAACAGTGTGTTTGTGTAAAAGGTTAGAGCCAATTGTAACCTGTAGATTTGGCATTTGTTAGCTTTGCTGTTCCTGTAAAAGACGTGGCTCTGACACATTCCTGTAAAGCACGTGTGTCTGCTGCCGGATGTGTTCATAGTGTATTTTTTATGCCAGTTAATCAGTGCCAGCACTTTTTTTTTTTTATCATTATTATTTTCTGTATTTACAGGAAGGCGACACCATCAATGTGGATGTCACATGCCCTGGAGCTACGTTGGCATTAGCTATGATTTATTTAAAAACCAACAACAGGTAACAAACAGAAGTAGAGAACAATAGGAGTCATTTAGAACAGAATGTGCGTGTACAGAAAGCGAAATCCTAATGAGCGCTTTCCTTTAACCCCTTAGGCTGTGTTCACACGGCTTATTCCCGACGGATTTGTGCGCCGTATTGAGCGCACAAATCCGCCGTGAATAAGAGGCGGGGCGGGGGCGGGGCGTCCGCGCCGTAAATAATGTGCATGTCACTTTCTCCCCCCGCGGCGGATTTGCCGAGCGGGAGGAGCGACGGATTCCACTGTTCTCTATGAGAGCAGTGGATTACCGTAATGACAGGGACGGATTGGCGCCGTACTGAAGCGCAAATCCGGCGCGGAGTACGGCGCCAATCCGTGCCCAAATAAGCCGTGTGAACGAGGCCTTAAAGCTAACCTCAGTCAAGACATGTAGTCCTCTAGAAACTATGATTAAATTCGTAGATTAAAGCATGTAGACAAACAATAAAAGCAGGTTACAATTTTTTTCAAATTATTATTCTCCCACAATCCCCTGCACACAGTCTTAAATTTCCAGAAGTAGACAGATAACAGTGTGAACAGCTGCCTGCACTGTATCCCCTTTTTTGTTTTTTAATTGTTACTGAACACTTCTTCTGTAGTTTATTTTGACATATAACCAGGGCTGGGGAGTCGGAGTCGGTGGCTATATTGCAGGAGTCTGAGTCGTCATAAAATGGACCGACTCCCAAAATATATAATAAGTTGGTCCAGTTAGTTCGATGCAAAGAGCGAGAGGATTTGGGTCCGGCCAGTGCTCCTGCTCCCATATCTTCAGCCTTATCACATGAGGAGTGTAATTGATAACATGGAGCGGGCAAAGCGCTGCCCCAGGGGAAAAGATTCTGCTCCCATGGCAAAAAGATTTCAGCTAAATTTTTCACCTGTTTTCAAAGAAGTAGAAGAGTTTAACCATTCATCAAAACTGACTATGGCTGAGGCAATTCCTTTATACCCTGACATTGTTAGAGATGTTGCCCCTGTGTTCACCGCTGTGCCCCCAACCCAAGTTAGTGTAGAGAGGCCGTTCTCTAGCCTGGACATAATGAGATCAGATGTGAGGTCATGTATGCAGGATCTGATGGAGGCAATACTATTTCTCAGAACAAATTCAGAGACTTCACAAATGTTTCTGCAGTGTTTTGCATATTTACAATTTTTTGGTGTCCTAAAGTCATGTCCAATAAATATATTTTACACTGACAAGCAAAAGGGTAACAATGGTTTGAACATGTGACTTTCAGGCTCCATATTTCTCCATCCACTACAGCTTTGTACATGAGGCGACGGTAAGGCCCTGTTCACACGGCTTATTGCCGGCCTAATTGCGGGAACGGATTTCGCCCCGCAGTTGCGGCGGGGCCGGGGGCCGGCAGCTCGCCGGCCCCATAGACAGTCATTGTTCACGGCGTGTACGCGCCGTAAATAATGTGCATGTCACTTTCTCCCCCCCCTCGGCGTATTCGCTCTATGAGAACTGTGGATTACCGTAGTTACTGGGACGGATTGGAGCCGTACTGCAGCGCAAATACGGCGCGCAGTACGACTCCAATCAGTCCCAGAATAAGCCGTGTGAACGAGGCCTAATTGTGTATACAGTCATCTGACCCATATTATACATAAATTTGACTTGCAAGTATTTAGCATCTGCTTAGTTACAATTTTGCTCCTAAAAATCAAAATGTTAATTTTTATTATTTGGTTAGTATTTGGTAAATCCACCTTTGGCTTTCAATACTGCCTGAATCCTTCTGGTCTCTGAATTAGATTCAAGCATATCTTGACCAAAATCTGATCCCAAGTCTCTTCTACACATTCCCAATGTTGGAGCAGACTGGACTTGGATACAAATACAGCTTTTTCTTCAACTCTACCCACAAGTGTTCAAAAGATCAAAACATTGTTCCCCTTTTGCTTGTCAGTGTCTGTTCTACCTAAATAGCTTGATTATTGTATCATAAGGTGATAAACAGTCTGATGGGACCATTTTACTACAGTAAAGATCACTTTAACATGCGCGGTGTATGAGGGAGTCAGAGGTTTTGGAAATTGAGGAGTCGGAGTCGGGGCTTCAGCTTGCCGACTCCACAGCCCTGCGTATAACACGACTTAGGGGAGATGTATTGTGGATTTGCAGCAAATAGGACACGCAATGATTATTTTTTAGAAAAAAAATCGTAGCCTGCTCTCAAAGTTGTTTGTTTTTTAAACATACTTTAGGGGATTTCATAACACTCTTCACTACAAATTCAGATCTGGCTTTAGCAATCAAAGCACCATGTGTGCATGTAGTCTTAAAGGGGTTTTCTCACCATGCTATTTAACTGAGTCACTTTACACTCAGTCTGCCTTTGTCAGTCTATGGGTGCATGCACTGCTTCCTTTAGTTTTTGATCCAAGATTAATTATATCTTAATATCATCTTGAGTAGAGGAAACAAGTGATAGCCTGAATAGGGGAAATCAGGACTATGCCAAGGGTGACAGTACCTCAAACTGAAGTTTCTGGAGAGGTCCTTAGGCCTGCTTCACATCTGTATTCTGTTCGGAATCTCCATTGCAGAGGTGGCGCCAGTTATGTTAATTTATGGCCTCCAGCAGCTTCCGACGAACCCTATTGACTACAGTGGGCTCCATCAAGTTACCGTTCTGGCGCTCTATTTTTCCGTCAGTCTTTAAGGAATATCTGTAGGAAGCTCTGACACAGATGCAAACCCAGCCTTAGCGTTTGATTCAAAGTGCAGGCTTCATGCTTGTGTGACCATTGTTTAATTTTTCAGTCTGTCTGTAGGCACTCTCAAAGCAAAGTACTGTGCCTTTATTGTACTGAAAATCTCCAAGGGTTTTGGCCCTGATATGCCTTCAGACCACAAATAATGGATCACTGAATGCTGCTTTCTTTAGTGCAAAGGGGCTATGGAGGGTGGTGTCAGAATTGTTTGGGTAAAATTAAACGTCAGCAGAAGAGAATATCATTATTAAAGACAATAACCTGTTCACCAATCATGTTGTACATGTGCTTAAAGGGGTTTTGCCACAAAGTAAAATTGACGTACGAAGTTTGTAAATTAAATAAACATTTTCACCATTCATCATTATTAAAAATTCTGCACCGTTTTTGTTTCAGCTGCTCCTTTAGTGATCCATTGTTTACAGCTCGTCTCCAGGGGAAACGACCAGGGCTGAGAGTTTCTCAGTCCTGGTCGCACATGCTCAGACATCACCTCTCCTCTCAGGCAGCTACTGAGAGTTCAACCCCAGGTGCTGTCATTCTACTCCTGTACTCTATACTCCTTAGTAATTAGTCAAACATTGCAAATAAATAAATAAGAATCCTCAATCTGTGCATTGATAAAGAGAAATAAAATCCACAGGTTTGGTTCCTGCAGGGATTTGAACCGAGGACCCTTTTGCCTGGAGGCAAAAGTTTTACCTCTGGGCTACTTATAGTTCTACACAACAACGGACCTTTTTTGACTAAAGAGAGGAAAGGCCTGGTGATGTCATCCTGCTGGGTTACATGATATGCAATTCAAACAAATCACACAAGCCTCCTGAGCGCACAGAGCTGAAGAGCTGGATGCAGGAGGTATGAAATGAGATCGTGGCAAAACCCCTTTATAAAGGACCTATAGCCGTATCATAGCTAATATGTCTTTTGTAGTAAATCCTTGTGTTCCCTGTTACATAACAATTCTGGGGCACCTTCTATTATAACTCTGTGTTGTGCTGTTCCTGTTATTTCTTCTAGAAATGTATTACTAAATCGGTCAAATGGGTGTCACCTTTACAGAATTTAAAGGGGTGTGGACAATATTGCGGGTTTGTTCCTGCCCCGTTTGATCATGGTAACACCCAGGTGACTGATTCAGTAATAAATGTATAGCAGGCATAATAGAGGACCAGTACAACCAAGAGTTATACGAGAAAATGCTCCAGAATTGTTGTTTCACATGGAATGCAAGGGTTTACTAAAACAGACGTCAGGAGATGTCACGGGCTTTATTTAAAGGGATTGTCTGGGTGTATATCTCAAAATAAAGGAGTGCTCTGAGGCTGTGACAAAACCAAGAACACAAACCTAATTTTCCACTCACCTTGGTCCCAGTGCTGATGATGCTGTCGCCAGGGTCTTCTGTCTACTCCCAATCCTGGCAGTAAAATTTTGACCCAATGAGTTGAAATATTTTTTATTATATTATTTTATATTGGAACTGTTTTTCTTTTGCTTTAATCAAAATTTCTGTTATTTCCGTAGGTCAATTGCTGACTGGCTTCGAGCACCAGATACTATGTATTTGCTTGACTTTGTTAAGCCAGAATTTCTTTTATTAAGGGTATGAATGTTTTCTTATGTTTCATATTTATTCTTCTTGTATGATTTTAGAATTATAGGGGTTGTATCACTACAAAGGTTAGATTTCAACTTGTAGGGAACAGTAAATGAAGCTGTTTTCCTAATATATTGCTTTGTTTATTTTTCTTTGTTGAGAAGATCAAATGGATTTTATCAGCTCTAAGTGCACTCAGGTTTCTCTAGGTTACCAACTTGCTCTGCTCTCCACTACTGTTTGATTTATCTGATAGCAGGGATGCTTTCATCACACAGGTCACACAGAACTGCTGGCAGCTTGAGAGCTTGACTGTTATCTGATCTAGCAACCAAAGGAGACTAATTACTACTGTTTACTTTAGCTCTGGAGCTTCTTTGGACTTGAGTGCAGGAGATTTTTATCTAATATCAGAGTCTTTGAAAACCAGAGCTAATATGCTAATTACTCACAGCCTGACCAGGAAGAGACAGGATGCTTAAATGAAAGTTGCTCTGTGAAACAGTGTGGTGAGACAACCCCTTTTAGTGCACGACACTTGGTTATTTAGTTGTACGAATATCTGCACAGTAATCACATGTAGAAAAAAAAACACTGTTTTTACGTTTGTCTCTGCCTTTTTGTCTAGGTGAGCCCTTTGAAAAGAGATTTTTTTTACAATGATTTTTGTCTTTTTTCCATTTTAGACTCTAGCAAGATGCCTTATTTTATGGGATGACATACTACCTAATGCACATTGGGTAAACAGCAATGTGCCTAATGTAAGTAACCTTAGATGGTAGTTACATTTACCTGTAACCTCAAAAATCTCTCTGTTCTTGTATGTTTTATGGCAATTGTGGAAAATTTTCAACTCTGCTGTAGTTTTAATGCATTGGAAAAAGATTGTAAACGTGAAAGAAGGCTGTAGATGATAAATTTGGAGGATCCTAGGGCTTCTCAAACTTTATTCACCACCTGTGGTCGAGGTCTGTCCTAAAATTAAACATTGCTGAGGCTAACTTTCACTTTTTTTTTAAGAAATCTGGTATATCATTTAAATAAGCACAAAGAGAGTTAATGGGGTGGTCTCGCTACAAAGAATAGCGTTCAGCTTGTAGGGAACACAAAATAAAGACATTTTCCAAATATATTGCTTTGTTCCTCTGTTTTCCCGAAGGAGATACAAGTGAATTACTGACCTCCCTGGCTATTTCAGTTCCCTCAGTAACTGACCTGTAAACAATTCTCCCCCTGCTGTTTGTTCAATGAGATAACAGTGAGTGATGTCATCACACAGGTCCTGGCAGTGTCCATGCTGCTGAGCAGTAAAAAGCTTGATTTATGTAAAATAAAAAGAACTGTAATTAGGGCTTTTGTTTTGGCGATCAGATAAAGCCTTCTGAGAGCAGTTTGAAAAGCTTCTTGGCTAATCTGATCTAATTAGCAACTGAAAGCATGGAGCTGTATGCAAATGAGTCAGTCTGAACCAGGAAGTGACAGAGTATTTCATTCATGCATTCTGTGAAACTCTGTAGGGAGACAACTCCTTTAACTATGTTTCTAAACCAGAAGTAAAAGGACTGTGTAGCTTTACAATCACTTCTGTGAAAAATCCCTTCTCAACTGGCAATTAGGGGACGCCTCGCTGGCTGGCCTGACAGTTTAAAAATGGCCTCTTTACTGCCAAAGTTTTCATCTACTCTATTGTGAAAGATAAAATCTGTAAAATATTTATGCAGTGCATGCAGGTTTACGTTGATTTCACACAAATATTATGCACACATAAGTCTCAAGGTAACTACGTGTCTAAGTAAGGGTGGAACTTGCGGTCTTAAACAGGAAAGAGTTTTAGGATTGGTCTATAACGTTTGACAAACCAGATGCCCATCTGTGGACGGATGTGTTCGGTCTTTTGGATATCATTAGGGCATGTCCCCACGGCACGGGTTTTCGGACGGTTTTCGGTCGGTTTGCGGTTTTTCAGACCGCCTGAAAAACCGGCCGAAAATTAGCACAATTGTGCTCTATGGAAAACCCGTTGAGCAGTCCCCACTGCACGGGTTTTTCGCCCGGCGGTTTTGCCACCCGCGGTCCGGCGGCAAAACATTGAGCAAGCACAATCTTCCGTCCGGTTTTCTGACGGAATATGTGCTTCTCAATGGGAGGGCTCTTCTCCGCTCATCGCAGAGAAAAGCCGTCCCCCCCGCGGCCATGGGGACGGCCGCAAAACAGGACAAATGCCGGCCGGCAAACCGGCCGTTAGTTGTCCTATGCCGTGGGAATGCGCCCTTAGGGTTTTTTTTTTCTCAGTTTTGTTTTGAAGAAGGAGCAGTATTTGGATATTTTTTTTTCCCTGCTGAGCACTGCCTTAAGTCTGCTTATATTTCTACTTGGATTTTTGCTTGCTCTTCTAAATGCAGGGCTTTGCTAATGGCTTCATAGATAGTAATAAAAGTGCTCTGTGCTGGGTAAGGGGTTTGCAAAAATTTTCTTTAGGGGGGATATTTTCTTGGGTGTTTAATTAACATATACAATCCCTCAGTTTTGACCAATTTAAAATAATGCCCAAAATCTCCCTACCTTTCCCCCTAATTTTAAAGATTTTTCAGTGGTTTGGGGTTTGTCCACACTACTTTAAAAAAACGATCGTTCCCCCGGCGTTTTTTTTTTTAAAAAACGTCGAAATTTCAAAACGTTAGTTTAGCCCATAAAAAGGCAATAGAGAAAACGAGCTGCGTCTACATAGCCCCGTCTTTCCTTGCTCGTTTTCGGCACCGGCATATTATAAAAAAATGTTGTTTAAAAGGGGAAAGGGGGCTTCTTGTTTTCTTGCCGTTTTTCCTAAATTCAATTGTAAGGGGGGCGTCAGGAAAATGGGAAGGGGGCCGAGGTTTTTCACAAAAGCGTGACAAAAACCCCCGGTCCTGCATGGAGAAAAAACGGCCCTTTTGGGGCCGTTTTTTTTTTCTGATGCAGT
This sequence comes from Phyllomedusa bahiana, assembly GCA_025379985.1. Taxonomy (NCBI): domain Eukaryota; kingdom Metazoa; phylum Chordata; class Amphibia; order Anura; family Hylidae; genus Phyllomedusa; species Phyllomedusa bahiana. The sequence goes on from JAODAL010063128.1 coordinate 9,977, forward strand.
TTTAGAAAAGCTTACTTTACTTCTGTTTTTTAAAATCCCGGCTTTTTTTCCTTTTACTTTACTTTTTACTTTAACTTGAATTTCCATTTTTAGATCATCCCGCCAAAAAGTGTTTCACTTCATGTGCAGAGCAACCTGCCTCAGAAGTTTAAACTGGGTTTTGGCGTAAGTGTATTTTTATGTAGGCCCCCATTGTCTTCTACAACACTGCACAGAAACCAGAACAGGGAATGCAGTTTTAACCCTTCTAATAAACTCTATAAGATGCACCTAGGTTTTAGAAGGAGAAAATAGGGGGAAAAGTTGAAGTAAAAAAGTGGGCTGAAGTGTAGTTTTTATTGGTACCATTTGGGAGTACAGGTGACTTTTTTTTATCACTTTTTATTTCATCTTGGGATGAAAGGGGATCACCGCAGCATCTAAAGTGTTAAGCGCAGGGTTGGTGCTGGCTCCATCCTGAATTTTGGGCAAGCTGTACAAAACCGGCCCGCACGGACAGTGCGGCCGTTTCTCATGTGGATTTTTTTTTTCCCGTTCCGCCATATCTTGTTCATTTCACTTATTCACCTCAAAAAATTACCTATCGTGTAAATCAAGGTTTCACGTTAAACATATTTTTAAAGAATTCTTGGTGATATCTATCTACTTTTTTGGAGTGCGGGTTTTTTCGAATTTTTACGTTTGGTTTTTTATCGGAAGTCAGTGGCACCCCTTTATATATTTTTCTTTGTTGTTTCATGAGGAGTGTGCTATTTTTTTCTTTTTGTATTTATATTTTACCCGCCATGGTAGTCAGAAGGGGGGATCCAGTGTGGGATTTAAACCCCCCTTAAAAACCCTGGCAAAAATAGCGCACCATTTCGTTGCTTGATTGCCTACCCTCCCTTCCCCATGACAAAATGCTAGGGTACCAACCAATTGTCATGGCAGCAGGGTGCCTAATGAAAAATATATTGCAGAACAGTGTACAAGTGGTTGCGCTCCCTGGTGGTCAAGTATTCTTGGAGGACTGAAAGTACAATTAAAAAAAAAAAATAATCTCAAGTTCACTTCCCTTTTGCCATTTTGCAAATAAAATGATAAAAAAAGACTAACCATTACACATTATTGGTATCACCACGTTCATAAGTCTGATTTATTGAATTATAACATAATTTATCCCATACTGTAGGAAAAAAAATCCTAATGCCACAAATGCTTTTTGGGGCCCTTTTAAGTCCAAAAAAATTGAAATAAAATGTGATTAAAAAGTTGTATGTGTCCCAAAATTCTACCAATAAAAACTACCTTTCACCACTCTAAAGACTAGCCCTCATTCAGGTCCATAAATGGAGAAACTAATGTTTTGGTCACAGAAACTAATGCTGCAGTACAAATGTAATTGTTTTTTTTAAATGTTATTTATTTTATTTTTTTATAGTAGTAGAACAAAATGAAATCTCACAATTATACCGATCTGTAGCGTACAGTAAGCATGGCATTTATACTGAAAAAGTGAATCACATAAAAACAAATGACTGGTGATATGGTGACTGGTAACACCTATACATAGATAAAACAGGATCCACCATTCACAACAGGTCCCAGCTCCCCATTCCTACACAATGCCCTCTGCTCAGGTAACAGAGCATGGCTTGAACGTGCTCCTATAGAGGTCACTTAATCAGCTGCTGTGCTCCATGTAGGTAGAGCAAAGCGTCTCTAAATACTGTTAAAAGCAGCTCAGACAAAATGGCTGTCCCCAAATCATATACAGGAAACGGAATTAGAAAATCTACAATTAGAACATAAAAACAAGTAAGGAGAAAGAATGTGTATCAAGTCATGTCTTTGTAGGTAATACATTCCCTTACACAATATGCCCTATTTTGCCCTTATTAAAGATATAACTTCCCACTTTCCACCCTATTTTTATCATTTTTAATCACATTCTGATAGTCAAAATTTTTTTGTTTTCCATCAATGTCACTGTATTACTTTTTTGCTTGACTAATATCCCTTTTGCTTTCTAAAGACTCAGTTGGTCAAAAGCAAATTGAGGATTTGTTACATCCAATAGAGGGCCTTTGAGCTTCTCAGCTCCTTTTACATAATGCCTTGTGATATGCAGATGCCTCGTGGAGTGCAGAAAGACCATTACAAATCTTCACACACCTATATGGTGCTCTCCCCAAGGAGAGAGATTCCCCTTTCTCAGTTTTTTTTGTAGGATGAGTATTGTTCAGTGGAGATAAATATCATATAAAAAGAAGTGCAAGAATGTGAAGCAACAACGACTTTATATAATTAGGAACTCCGTTCAACAAATATGTCAGGGGTGCTTACTCAGGGAAAGGGAGAGGGCGCTTGGTCCCCTTCCCCCTCCTGTGTCGTAGTTCAGTGGCACCTCAAGTCTGTCACTCTACTTATTTTGTGTTTCAGTAATCAAAAGGTAAGTTAGGATATGTTCACATGGTGTATTTGGGGGGAGTACTTTAGGGCTTAAAGGGGTTTTGCCACGATCTCATTTCATAGCCCCTGCATCCAGCTCTTCAGCTCTGTGTGCTCAGAAGGGGGCGTGTGTGATTTGTTTGAATTGCAGAACATGTGACCCAGCAGGATGACATCACCAGGCCTTTCCTCTCTCTAGTCAAAGAAAGGTCTGTTTATTTACAGAGGTACAAGTAGCTACACTGTAGCTTAGAGTTAATGCTTTTTACCTCCCGACACAAGGGGTCTAGGTTCAAATCCCTGCTGGAACCAAACCTGTGGATTTTTTTTTTCTTTATCAGTGCACAGACCTCGTTGAGATTTCTTTTTTTAATTTATTTGCACTGTTTGACTAATTAATTAGGAGTATAGAGGACAGGAGCAGAATGACAGCACCTGGGGTTTGAACACTCAGTAGCTGTCTGAGAGAAGAAGAGGTTATGTCTGGGCATGTGCAACCAGGACTGAGGAGCTCTCAGCCCAGGTCGTATCCCCTATAGACGAGCAGTAAACAATGGCTCACTAAAAGGGCAGCTAAAACAAAAACGGTCCAGAATTTTAAATAAAATAAAATGAGAATATGTTATTATTTAATTTGCAAGCTTCCCACGTCAATTTTACTTCGTGGCAAAACCCCTTTAATTACACTGCAATGTGCTCGATGTATGCCCCACAATTACGGTAAAAGCATAGTATTCGTTGAGTGCTATGGTTTCCCAGCGTATTCCCCAGCGCACAGTACATGCCTGTAAAAAGAAGTGACATGTCACTTCTTTCGGGTGCTTATAGGCCGGGGAAAGTGAATGGGAGCCGGGCCGGAGCGCTGTTAGAAGTATGCGCTGGGCAGCACATACTTTCAACAGCTGGCGTAAAGCATTGCAAACAGGTACACACAGCTTTACGCCATGTGAACCCAGCCGGAGGGGCCGTTTACACACAATGGAGAAATACTGGCCGGCGTTTCCCTCCCCCTTCCCATGCACATATTCTGTCTGAATACCGGTCGGAAGAATGTGCAAGCACAATAGTTTTGGGGCGGCTGGCGGTTTGAAAAACCGCCGGGCGGAAAGCCCGTACAGTGGGGACTGCTGCACAGATTTTCCATAGAGCCCCATTGTGCTCGTTTGCGGCCGGTTTTTCAGACAATCTGTAAAACCGCAAACCGCCTGAGAAACCGGCCGCAAACTCGTGCCGTGGGGACATGGCCTTATACTCAGCTTTAGCAGACACATCTTTTATTGTAAACAATAAATACAAAATGTTACATCTTCATAGAATGTAGGTTTTCTTAGATGCGTGTTTGGATCCGCGTTTCCAACCAAAACACACATCTAACAATGTGCAGTGGGATTTACATTAGTTTCAAAGTAAAACACGCATCGACGTTCAGCTGTCTGAACGCCAATGCGTGTTTACATGCGTCTTTCTGATGCGTCTTTGGGATCCGTTCATAGAGTAGACATGTCAATTCTTGATCCGTTTGACGCAAAAGACGCCCTACTTAAAACTATATAGAGTGCGTTTCTGCTGTGTACGTTTTTGGATACGTGTTATGCAGCGCTTTTCAATCCGTTTTTCTCATTGAAAAACGCAGTGTGAACATACCCTTACAATAAGTTTCTGGGCCTTTAACCTTCATCGGGGAAATTACATGTCAAAGAATCAAGACACTTTCTTGAAACTGTTTCTTCTTTTTTAACCATTTGACCAAATGGCATAGTGGTCTTCCACTTTTTCATAGATGATTATTTTTTAAGATAACTGTATTTATTAATGTGTTACAAAAAGTTTTAGTTTCTCCTCTACCATTTTCAATGAAGATTGCTAAATCCAAAACCCCAACTTTCTTCTACTTACATAGTCTATAAAACTCAGACCTCAAACCTTACAATTTAAGTATCCTACAAAATCTCTACACCTTGACAGCAATCATTTTGATTTAAAGGGGTTATTTCACTACAAGGATTGCTTTTTATGTTAAAGATCTTGCAAAAAATAAGTCAATTTGCAATGTGTGTCTATTAACAGTGTCCTACCTATTCCTAGATATCCCCTCTTGTATGGTTGCATCAACTCCTCGTCACTATAAATACAGACCTGTTTGATCTCTCCTGATAGGCTGCCAGCACTGGTTGCTATAGCTACAGACCTGGCTTTTACTGCAGCCTAGTGGAAGCCAGTAAACACGCCCCTGAATTCAAAATGAAACCAAGAAAAAAGGACTGAGGTAAGATGAATCATTGTAGTGAGACAACCCCTTTAAGTATCAAACAGAATCTATCTATAATTTTTCCAGCCATATTAAAAAAAAAAATCGCCAATAAAACACAGTAAATCGGTACCAAGGAAAACATAAGGCTGTTTCATATTTGGGTACGTTTACACGCCAAATGTCAAAATACTCACTGGATTCTGAATTCTAAAACCTTACTGTCTGACGAGGATTTTGACACGGTTTTCAATGTGGATTTCGGGTTGTTTTTTTCTGTCAGATTTATGGTACGAGAACGAGTCCCATTTATCTAAATGGGGTTTTGGATGCGGATGTTGTGTGGACTACAACTCGGATTTTCAATTGAAGTCTATGGGGATGGTTTACAGCTGGATTTTTGCAGTTTTTGAAACCCATATTAATGTGTAAATCCTTTGCCCTGTAGATGGGGAGTCATTTTCTAGCCTACAGACCCAAAGATTCAACTTGTGGGTTAAATAGGACCATTTTTCGTCCCAGCTTACTCACTTCCAAACGGGGAGCCCACAGACCGGTGTATTCCAAGAGCCAAAACTTTTTTTCAGTGTTTTCCCATTAATGTAGCCGTACGAGGGCTTGTTTTATGCAAGACCAGATATAGTCTTTATTGGTATATTTGGTTTATTTGGGACCTAATAAACTTTCTTTTTTTTTTTTATAGGAAGGGGGGTTATTTGTGATGAGAAAATAATCAATATTATTTTTGTTATGTGTTTTCCTATACCGTCTTATTTAAGTCATCAGAATCTTGACAATACCATGTATTTCTATATTTTTTAATAGTACTGTACTGTTTTTTTCTTATTTTTGTTTAGTAGTATTTAGTAGTAGTTAGTAGTATTGTTTTTTGTGTAATTTATTCCACTATGGGATATTTAAACTGCAATAGTTTGTTTATTATTTTAATATTTGGTTAATTCAGTGTGCCAAAACATTTTTACCTGTCATTGCATAAGACGTGAGGACACAGAGACCCCCCTAGCTACATATATATTATTTTTTGCTAAATAGCTCCATAAATGACATAGATACCGTATATACTCGAGTAAAGCCACCAAAGTATAAGCCAAGCCCCCTCTTTCCCAAAAAAAAACCCGGGAAAGCTTATTGATCGAGTATAAGCCTGGGTGGAAAATGCAGCGGCCGGGTAAATTTTTTAAAAATAAAAATAATACCAAAAAAATTTTACATGGGGGTAAGGCAGTTAATGCCCCCCCATAGGCAGATTAGGAGCTATAGTCCCCAAGGCGGGTTTATGGCGTATGGGCCCTTTAAGGCATATAGGTCCCCCTGGGGAAAAGGCAGTATAGGTCGTTTAGCATTTAAAGGGTCCCCCTAGGCAGCTAAGGCAGGGTATGGACCCTAGGTAGGCTATAGGCTTTTAAAAGGTCCTCTAAGGTATGGGCTTATAGGCAGGTATGGGCCCCCCTAGGCAGGCTATGGGCGGGTATAGCCCCCTAGGCGGCTATAGGCATTATGGGTTTCCCCCTAGAGGTAAGGAGGGTATAAAACCCCAGGTAGCAAAAGGGCGGGTTTTGGGCCCCTTGGGTGGGCTATAGGCGGGTATAGGCGGTATGGCCCTGGGTGGGGCTATAGGCAGGGTAAGGCAGGTATAGGCCCCCCTCGGGTAGGCTTGGGCGGGGTTTTATGGGCGGGTATAGGCCTCTAGGGGGCATAGGCGGTAAGGTGGGTTTGGGGCAGGGATAGGGTCCTTGGGTAGGCTTAAAAGGCAAAAGGCATTTTTTAAAAGCAGGTAAGGTACTTAGGCAGTATAGGCCCTTTTTGGCTGTAGGCGGGTATAAGGCAGGTATGGTCCTATTAGGCTGTAGGGGGGGTTTTTTTAAAAACAAAAAAAAAACCCACTTACCTGGCTCCCCGCTACTCTGTCCCCGGCGCCTCCTCGTTTCTGGGGCACAGGCGGTGATGTCATCGGGCCCGGACGCGCGGATGACATCGCACGTGCCTGTGCCGGAAACCCCGGACGCCGCGAGCTTGCGGCCCGCCCGGAGTCCAAAAGCGGAGCGGGGAGTGCTCGTCTCTGCACCGAGTGGTAACTCTTAAACCCTGTGTGCCCCCGGGGGAGCGCACACGGGGGAGGAAAACGCGACAGCGCCGGGCCATCGCACGCCCGGCCCTGTCAGTGTACACCCTTCATTTTAAAGGCGCCCCCTGGGATTCGCATATAACTGAAGCGGTCCCTGTGGGCGCGGAGTCGCAGCGCCCGAGCGCCGACAGTGCTGGGTTTAAAGCCAAAGGGGGGTTTTTTTCGCACATTTTTTGTGCTGAAAAACTCGGCTTAAACTCGAGTATATCGGTAAATTAATTAGGATAAGGGGATAAAAAGATCCAAAAAAAACTTTTTTTTTACATTGGCAAATGAGCATCACAATAGACTGACATTTTCTGTACCAAAACCCTTATTTCTCATTACATTAAAAAAGAATTACATGGTTCAGTGGGATTATTAATTTTTAAGCAAAAAAATGGGGTAAATCTACTTTTTTGGAAAAGAGAATGGTTTTAGTTGGCTTTCCAATGTTTTTTTTTGCCCTATTTTTTTTTTGCATTTTTCCCCTCTTAGACAAGCTCATATTTACATAATCGCTGGAGCCTGTCTAGCTTTAGGGTTTCGATTTGCTGGATCTGCAAATCTGGCCGCTTTCAAAAGGGTAATGGGTGTTCAGTTTGGGAAAGACTGTAATAAAAAAGAAAAATCTGTGATTTGCTTTTCCTTTTTTCAGTGTAAATTTTCTAAAGCCCTTTTAATGTTTGTTTGGACAAATGGTACCCCAAAATAGATTAATTTACCTTCGCTACCTGTGAGGAAAATTCTTACTACCTTCATGTGCCATGTAGCCAGGAATGCCAATTGTGTCTATGAAAAAATATATATAAATAAAGATTGATTTAATAGCTAAAATTTTCATTTAATTCACACATGTACCTGTGTGTGAATTGAATAGAAAGGCTTTTTACTTGAAACAAATAAGGCCGCCCATCTCCATGCGGTCCCTTTTGGGTTCTTGTTTCGATTCTGTAAAAAGCAGAGGCACATGCTGCGCTATTTTCTCTATTAAAACGGCAGACACCGCTACAGAAACCCAGTTTGACCCCATTAATCATTGGGGTTTTTGGGGGCGCAATCTTTTCCACTTTAAAAGGGGGGTTTTCCACAATACAGTTTAAAAATCGCGGGCACTTTTTTTTTCTCGGGTTTGTGGGGCTTGGGATTTTAAACATGATTACATACCTTTTAATACCGAGTAAACTGATTTTTTCAGCACAAAAAAAATTGCTGAAAAAACCCCCCCCTGGGCTTAACTCGAGTCACGTCGGGGCTGGGGGCGCTGCAGGGCCCCCGAGTGTTGGGCGGGCCCTTTTCAGTTATTGCGTTCCCAGGAGCGCAATAATAAACAAGTAAGCCGACACCCTCCGGGCGCTGAAAAATGGGCCCGGGCACTGTCCGCATCCTTACCTTGCATGCGACACCCCCGGGGACGCATCAGAAGGGGGAATACCACTGCGGGGACAAAGCGAGCCTCCATGTCTGCAGGGACCCGGCCCGCCGCGGCCCGCAGCTGTCCGTGAACCGGCACAGGCGCGCTGTCCCACCCTCATCCGGCCTGAAAAACATCACGCCCTGTGCCGCAACAAACAGAGCGGCCGGGAGACGGAGAGATGGGAGGTGGAGCGATGAGGAGGCGGACAACGGGATTTGAGGGAAAAAAGTATTTTTGCATTTTTTTTTTTGGGGGGGAATCTATATCTGCCTATACCTACCAAAACCCTGCCTTGGGGGTGGGGAGGGGGAATAAGCTCCTTTTAACCTACCAAAAACCCTCCCTGTGGGGGGGGGGAAAAATAAGCTCCTATACCTACCTATACCTGCATTGGGGGGGGGGGGAGGGGAATAAGCAGCCTATACCTACCTAACCTCCCTTTGGGGGGGAGGGGGGGGGGGGGAAAAAAAAAAAAGTTTGGCCCTTACCCCTTTGGGGTGGGGGGGGGAAATAAGCTGCCTATACCTCCCTTGGGGGAGACAATAACCTCCCTATACCCCTATACCCCCTTTGGGGGGAGAAAAACCTCCCTATACGACTTACCTGCCTTGGGGAGACAAAACCCCCATACCGCCTTGGGGAGAAAATTAACCTCCCTATACCTCCCTAGGGGTGATTTTTAAACTCCTATCCCGCCTATGTTTTTTTTTGGTATCCTTTTTATTTTTAAAATTTACCATAGCCGCTGCTTTTCTACCCAGGCTTATACCAGTCAATAATTTTCCCCTTTTTTGGGGCAAAAAAAAAAAAGGGGCCTCGGCTTATACTCAGGTCGGGTTTATCGAGTATATACGGGGAATTTTGTTTCTGTAACGCTGACTTGACACGACAAGTGAGGATGCTACTTCAATAATCAAAGCCAGATGCGAGGAAGAAACAGTTGCTTTTCTGTATACACTAGCAATTATTAGAGATAAAGGGAAAGTCCCCCCTGCGGGAAAATACCCGGCGGCTTATCCACCGGTATTTTTCCTGCTTTGTGCCGTCCCCCAGCCAGCAAGGGGGCCTTCACCCAGCACAGTGCAAATCCGGGCAGAAAACCCCACCGGTATTTGCATTGTTTTCGGGCCCGCCCCCGGCCCCCGGGGGTACGGCTTTTTATCTGTTTTCGGAAGAGAAGCCCCCCCCCTTTACATTAACG
>JAODAL010063129.1:0-19396 GCA_025379985.1 Phyllomedusa bahiana
TTTTCCTGCCCAGCAGCCAGCGCCATATCTGAGCGGACCTTCAGCACAGCTGGAGGATATTACGACAAAGCATCCGGCTTTCCAAGATAATGTGGATCGTTTGACTTTCATCAAGATGAATCAGGCATGGATCTTGATGATGTTGTTGCCCCAATTGCCGGGGTCACCGATTATTTGGGTCTACTTCACATTCTCTTCAACAGAAATTTTCCCTTTAAAAACTTTTTTTTAAAATGATCATTTCTTACTGCAATTTTTATTTCTTTTCACAAATTCATTTTGCTGGTTTGTGTGAGGAGACTGTAAAATACGCAAGGTTTCATGAAACACCATATTCCATTTACTCACTTTTTTTAAAAGTTTTCGCATTGTAAAGGTTTTTGAGGTCATTTTGGGCCGGAGATACAGCTATAATTATGGCCCTTTTGGAACAAAAAATGTGGTTTTTAAGTGGCATTTCCCCCTCACAATTTTTAAAAGGGGTGAGAAGACATTTTAAAATTTTGGGGTCATGTAGCTGTGAGATACACAATTCAGGCCCTTTGGAACAGTGGGGCTTTTAAGTGGCATTTCTCCCTCACAAATTTTAATAGTGGCGGGTAGTATATTTATAATTTTTTGGGGTCTGTTGCTGTGGATACAGAAATAATCTGGTCCTTTGGAAAAAAATTGTGGGTTCTAAGTGGGGTTTTTTCCCTTTACAATTTTTTAAAAGTGGGTGAGAAGTCTTTTTATAATTTTTTGGGGATGCTGCTTTGAAATGCAGCAAATAAGGTCCTATTATAAAAAAAAATGTTATTTCTAACAGACATTTGTTCTTCACAAAAAGTCCAAAAAGATCAAGGGTCATGCTTTGCATTTTTGGGGGCATTTTGCTGTGACATGCAGGTTAATACAGGGTTTTTATAAAAAAAATGTTGTTTCTAAAGACATTTGTTCTTCACAATTGTCCCAAAATGGCTCAAGGGTCATGCTTTGAATTTTTGGGGGATTTTGCTGTGAATGCAGCTATATACAGGTCCCATTATAAAAAAAATGTTGTTTCTAACAGACATTTTTTCTTCACAATTGTAAAAAGTGGTCAAGGGTTGTGGTTTCTGTCAGAAACAGGAATAGGTAGGCCTGTTTAAAGGAAACATATTTCAAAATGACTTGTTTCTGCAATATTTTCTAGCTTCAAACCCCGTATTTAGACAACCCCTTTAATAAAAATTAAAAAAAAAGAAACAAAGACATGGGGGGATTCCATCCTAATTTAAAAATGTGTTTTCTAAATTAAACTACTAAAAAACTTGCATGTACAAAATCTGGTAAAAAAATTCCCCTAATTGTACAAGGGAGGTACAGGAAAACTTGACCAGATGTAGGTTATTCAGAGGACATGGAGTATGGAGCACAGACAGAGAACAAAGTACAGGGGACAATTTCCTCCAGCACATTGAGTTAAAAACGAGAAAAGAATGCCAAGAAAAAGGGAAACCTGGGTGGAACAGGAGCGTTAACCACCAGTATTTCCAAGTGAAGCTCAATTGGTCCGCACTCATACGGAGGAGCAAGCGCTACCCAGGACAGGGACAGTATATGTCCAGTGAAACTAAAATGGTGGTTGAAAGACTCCTTTTTCCGGCACTTTTTAATCTGGGGTCATGCAGGTTTGGGGCTCATGCTGTGGCCCAGTACAGGTATAGTCAATGTCCAGTGAAACAAAAATGGTGGTTGAAAGACTCCTTTTTCCGGCACTTTTTAAATGTGGGGGTCATGCAGGTTTGGGGCTCATAGTGTGGCTCAGGAAAAGTATAGTCAATGTCCAGTTCAACTACAATGGTGGTTGAAAGACTCCTTTTTCCGGCACTTTTTAATCTGGGGGTCATGCAGGTTTGGGGCTCATGCTGTGGCCCAGGACAGGGATAGTCAATGTCCAGTTCAACTAAAATGGTGGTTGAAAGGCTCCTTTTTCCGTCACTTTTTAAATCTGGGGTTCATGCAGGTTTGGGGCTCATGCTGCGTTCCAGGACAGGGATATTCAATGTCCAGTTCAAGTAAAATGATGGTTCAAATCATACTGCCTTCTGGCACTTTTTAATTTTGTGGGTGATGCGGGTTTTAAAGGGGTCATGCTGTGGTACAAGACAGGGATAGTGAATGGTGTGTGATTTTTTTTTGTGGCTTTTATAACCTAAATGTGTTTCCTAAAAATGTAGGGACGTATTCATTTGACTGTTGTGGATTTTAATTCCAGCTTCTCAGCCCCGTTTGGGTGTGTAAGAATGAAGGGGTTGTTGCTCTCCCATAGACTTTAATGGTCATAGATCATAATCTACCATCGACCATCGAATATCTTGTCGAGGATGGTCGACTATCGACCATCGACCGATGTCGATGGCCAACGTAATCGCTCAACACTAGTAATAAGGAACAAAAAACAAAATGTAAAAAAGTCCAAACAATTTATCCATTAATTTTCTCATCTTCTTTAATCCCACTATCTTTTGAAATGTAGTTGATATTGATAAATACTAGCATGTGGGGGGTGGTTGGCACATGAAGAATCTGAATTCTAATTTGTGAAAAATACAGAAAACACAGCACAAGAGCTCCTTGATGCATTAAAATTTTTCACAAAAGGGAAGTGTGAATAATATATGTTTTATTCACTCACCTTTAGTTGTTATGCATGCGGCCGGCACAACTCACCACTGGCATAACACCAATTACCACTGGCATAACACCAATTACCCGATGTAAAGGGTTACAAATGGATCACTGCCTGTTCATCACATCCAGATCCTTTGTTCCATATGGATAGGTTACGACAGAATAGGAGCCAAGACTGTAACCACAATCTCGGGGCCCGATTCGCCCCCCACGGGCCAGTTTGTGTTGAAAATAGGCATATATTTTTGCTTGTTAAAAGGTGTTATTTATTTCAACATAAAAATAATATGTTTCTTGGTAATCCACTTCTTCAGGTTTGTCATACATAGTTACTGTTAGTCTTAGATATACTTTTAATAACGGATTTACATAATCAAAAACACTTGTTTCTGGTAGGTATTCCCACCCATGTAATATGCATTTATCATATACATAGATAAATAAATAAAATAAATGAAAAAGTTAAAACAGAAGTATATATAAATAAATAGATTTGGAACCTTATGATCTTTAGTTGAAGTGTCTGGAGAAACTGGAGAAGGACACTTCAACCATAGAGAATTTTCTTTTCAGAAACAGCATTCACTTTTAAAAACTTATTTAGTGATCTTAAAGATTTCCCTTCACATGCTCCTGAGTAGGGATGAGCGATATTATCGACAAAAGTTGAAATCTGGAGGCATGGTTTTTAGGCTGATCGGAAATTGCCGAATAGCGCGATATTTTAGGGTGACAATCTGACAGATAATCTATTACTATCGCGCCATTTTCAGCGTTTCCTGTCATTTTGGTGGCCAGCCAATCAGCTATGAGGATAGAGGGGTGGGAGGATGTACAACGTCACCACTTTGCAGTGTATGGATCAAATTGGCTGCAAAAATCACATGACCTAATTTTATCTATGCAGCTGCATTTCCTGTTTGAGCTCATACTCTGTCTATCACACTTCACTGCAGGACGTGTCTCTCTGCGTCTAAACCAATAGCTGTTCTAACAGCTCTGATAGTCTCTTCTAATACAAGAAACCATCCATCCACCTACAGCTTAGAATAGAGTTAGATTAGAGAATTTCACTTCTTATTTAGTTAGAGAAAGTTTTAAGGATGTCTACTGGTGTGTTCAGCCGCGAAGGGTGGAGGTGGAGGTTTCCAAAGGGGGTCGGGAGGAGGAGAGGGATTTGAAAGGAAGATATCTTGCAGCTCAGTGTGTTCTGTGATCTTCAATTGAAAAAGATTTGTTTTCTACCACTTTTTTGGCCAGCAGACCTCTGATAGCAGTTTAAATTGTCCCTGTGTTTTCAGTTCTATTGCAATCACTGCGTGTCAGTTTTCCCAAAAACCGGCTTAACTTATCCCTTTAACTTTTAAATAGTTTTATTGAAGTCCGTGCGTCTGTTTGGCGCTAAGAGCACAGTTGTACGCATATTGTGTTATACATATTTCCTAGTAAATTACGCCTGTAGTCAGTGGTGCGAAGGCTGCCATATTAATCCATATAATATTTAAATACTCTTACTGCAGTCCGTGAATCTGTTTGGCGCAAAGAGTTCAGTTGTACGCATATTGTGTTATACATATTTGATAGTAAATTACACCTGTAGTCAGTGAAGGCTGCCATATTAACCCCTTAACGACCTTGGGCGTAAGAGTATGTCCCAGGGACGCTAAGGGGCTCCGCAACCACCCCGCACAGCCGGCGGGTGTTAGCGTCTAATCGCAGCTAACACCCGGCGGTAACAGCGCGGCGGGTGGCTCCGCCCGCTGGCGCTGTTTAACCCATCAGACACCGCGGCAAAGATGACCGCGGCATCTGAAAGAACGCCGATCGGTGCCGCGCACCGATCGTTATGGTCATCGGCACCGGCGCAGCTGTGCTGCACTGATCCACGACCGGGCATGGTGGTGGGGAGCCTTGTGAAGGCTCCCGTCACTTACCCTGGCCGGTTTGCCCCACTTCCGTCCGCAGACAGGAAGTTGGGAAACAGCCATCTTTGTACACCATAATGCATTGCCTATGCAATTCATTAGGTTGTATTAACAATCGCGCCCCTAGTGGCAAGCACCATAGGGGGACTAAATGTTACAGTAAAGAAAAAATATAAATAAAGTTTTAAAGTACAAAAAAAAAAAATTATTAAAAGTTCACATCACCCCCCTTTCACCATTTTACAAATAAAATCATTAAAATAATAAAAAAGTTACACATATTTGGTATTGTCGCGTCCAAAAAAGTCCGATATATAAAAATATAACATCATTTATCCTGTACGCTGAACACCGTAGAAGAAAAAAATTCCAAACGGCAAAATTGCGTTTTTTGGTCATTTTACGTCACTCAAAAAATGGAATAAAAATGATCAAAAAAAGTCGCATGCATTCCAAACTGCTAGCGATAAAAAGTACACTTCAGCCTGCATAAAATGCCCCCTCACTGACATCAGTAGGAGGTAGTACAAAAAAGTTATTGGTCGCACAAAATGGCGCCGTGGCGCAAATTTCAAAAATAGAAAATGTTTGGAATTTTTTTATGGTACCAAAACATAACGGAAACCCTACATGTTTGGTATTGCCAGATGCATAACAACCTTTAGAATACAGATAACACATTATATTTACCGAAGATTGAACGCCGTAAAAGCAAAACCCCCGCAAACATGGCAAAAATACATTTGTTTCACAATTTGTCCCACTTGGAATTTTTTTGCGATTTCCCAGTATATTCTATAGTATAGTGAATAAAACCGTTAGAAAGTACATCTTGTCCCGCAAAATAAAAGCCCTCATGTGTCTATGTAGGTGGAAAAATAAAAAGTTATGGCTTTCAGAAAGCGAGGAGGGAAAAATGAACGTGTCACCAAAAAAAAAAACGCCTGGTCCTTAAGGGGTTAATCCATATAATATTTAAATACTCTTATTGCAGTCCATGCGTCTGTTTTGCGCAAAAAGTTCAGTTGTACGCATATTGTGTTATACATATTTGATAGTAAATTACGCCTGTAGTCAGTGGTGAGAAGGCTGCCATATTAATCCATATAATATTTAAAGACTCTTATTGCAGTCCGTTTTCCAGCACTTTTTAATCTGTGGGTCAAACAGGTTTAAGTGTCATACTGTGGTACAGGACAGGTATAGTCGATGTCCAGTTCAACTAAAATGGTGGTTCAAAGACTCCTTTTTCCGGCACTTTTTAATCTGTGAGTCAAGCTAGTTTTGTGGTCATGCTGTGGTCCAGGACAGGTATAGTCAATGTCAAGTTCAACTAAAGTGGTGGTTCAAAGACTCCTTTTTCCAGCATTTTTTAATCTGTGGGTCAGAAAGGTTTAAGGGTCATGCTGTGGTCCAGGACAGGCATAGTCAATGTCCTGTTCAACTAAAATGGTGGTTCAAAGACTCCTTTTTCAGGCACTTTTTAATCTGTGGGTCATGCGGGTTTTGGGGTCATGCTGCGGTCCAGGACAGGCATAGTCAATGTCCTGTTCAACTAAAATGGTGGTTGAAAGACTCCTTTTTCTGTCACTTTTTAATCTGTGGGTCAGACAGGTTTAAGGGTCATGCTGCGTTCCAGGACAGGGATAGTCAATGTCCAGTTCAAGTAAAATGATGGTTCAAATAATACTGCCTTCTTGCACTATTTAATTTGTGGGTCATGCAGGTTTAAGGGTCATGCTGTGGTACAGGACAGGGATAATGAATAGTCTGTGAGTTTTTTCTGTGACTCTTGTTGCCTAATTGTCTTGTAGCACGTATCCAGTTTACTGTTGTGGATGTTAATTCCAGCTTCTCCACCCCTGTTTGGAGAATGAGGGTGTTGTTCCTCTCCCATAGACTTTAATGGTCATCGTCAATAATCTGTTATCGACTATCGTCATGATCATTGACGATATCGACTATCGACTCGATAACGATAGTCGACACAATCACTCATCACTACTCCTGAGATTATCTTCACAGAATAAGTGAACTGATCAAGTGGGAGAGTTTCTACAGCTGAGGCTGGATCCAGAACCATGGTCTAGTAGTCATCATCAGCATTACAGGGAAACAACTCAGTAGGGAACAGGACAGCCTGCCTCACTGACCCATCTGAATGTTTTGTTGGCCTCCCAGCTCCATATCAGCATCCTACACAGCACTTCGAATGGTGCATTCTGTTTCTGCTACAGATTGCCTGTATTGAGCACAGCCTATTGTGGGATCATTGCTAGGATCCTAAAACATCCATGGCCCAGGTCCTCTGTGTTACGTTTTGCTAAGTAGGGTTGGTTTCATAGCATTTTTCATGCCACATCAAGAACTGCAGAATGTATTTTTACAGATATATATAAAATTATTCATGTCATTATGTTCTTTATAGATACTGTTCATCACCTCAGCAATATACTGTACATAAAAATGCTGAAAAATTTGCCTTTACAAAACCACTCACTTTTGGACAGTAGTGTGATATCTTAATAATTCAGTCACCAAATAATACACCTATACATGGAACTAATATGCCATATGTTTTACCATCATAATACAGCTAAAAAAAATCCCACAATATCAAGACCATCAATCCCATTAATACCGTTACCTAAGGATCAAATAATAATGCCAGACCATGATCAAATGCGAAGGTGTGACACACTGGAACCCTGACCTGACAACCAGAACAAAATCAGGCTTTGCTGAGGAGAGAGAACTGGTGTCTATTTCAGCTTACTGTGCCTCCAGTAGAGGATCCCTACATCTTTAAGCTATATGAGTTGGAGACCTCCAATTTTTATATGAGAACTCTTTTCTCTATTGACAGCTGCTTTAGCATAAGATATCAACACATATGGGGGCATGGTCTGAACCTGGATGTAGCCAGAAGTGCTTTTTGTGAGCTTTTTGGAGGCTCCTCAATCTGGCTCTAATAAGCCTTATAAACCCACCATCCTTAAGATATTGCTCCAGGATCAGATAAGGAACATATTAATATATTTTTGGGCTCACTGATGCCAAGATTGACCAAGATACAGTTAATAGAAGATGAGGCCTGCTGCTGCTGACGGACTCTGCGTTCTCCCTGCACCATAACTCCAGCCTAAGGAAACTTGCTTCACAGTGACAGACTGCTGTGACATTGATTACCCAACTGCAGGTCCCTACCATTGACCTGCATTAATATTACACATCTGTTCCACCTCATCTCCATTACAATGGGAGGTACTGCCAAAAAGAATCCTAAAAACAAATCGGCAAAGTTATCAGATTTTTTTCTTTCCTCATCTCAAAACAAATTATCATCTAATAAGGGCTTGCAGTACCCTTCTTCCTCCCCAACACCTTCATCCAGGGCAGAACCAGTTGACCTAGAACAACAAGAAAATGTAGAGAGCCAACCTCTCACAAAATTTACACCAGCTCTTCTCCTCTTTCAGAACCACTCTTCTCACGGATCTAAAGCAAATAATGCTTGATCTTAAGCCAGTAATAGATGTAATAACTAGTGTTGAGCGATTTTTATCGACAAAGTTGAATCGGCAAGGATTTTATGGTGATCGAAATTTCCAGATCATGCGATAATTAAGGTTAAAATCTGAGCATCATCTATTAAGATCGCGCCTTTTTCTGTGCTTCCTGTAAATTTGGCGGCCAGCAAATCAGATTACAGAATAGAGCAGGGTGAGTTGTGTGTGCGACGTCATGACTGGGATGTGTATGGTTGCGATTGGCTGGAAAAATCACATGACCTCGTTTTACATAGAACAGCGTTTCCTGTTTCAGCCTCAGTGTCTCATAGGGATAGGACCTGCGCTCTGCCTGTGGCCAAACAGCTCAGCGAAATTAGTCTATTTCTGCACAGAGAAACCTCTACTATTAGCTGTGATCCTTCCAATTTAGTTAGATTACAGATTTGAAGATTTTATGTAGTTAGCTAGAGAATTTTAAAGCAGCATCTACCGCTGTAAATTCACGGCGGTGGGAGCGGGGGGGGGGGGGGGGGGCGCGGGCGAACACAGACAACCCCATACATAAAAAGAAGACTGGATAAAGTTCACCAATACTTAGTGTAGTCATTGTAGTGGAATATCTTTATTGTTAACAGTTTGCTATTGAAATATTTTCTGGATATGGGCAGCCTGAACTTATATTGGCTTATATTTGAGCCAACTTATATTTGACTTTTGCGCACCCAGCATTGTTCATTGACGCAGCATCTACGTAAATCTTAAAACAGCAATTCTATATTCACCACAGGTGAATTGAAAGGTGCAAAAAATACCGTTTATTATACCAAAACATAACAGTTACGTGTTTTTTGACTTTTGCGCACCCAGCATTGTTCTTTGACGCAGCATTTACGTAAATCTTAAAACAGCAATTCTATATTCACCACAGGTGAATTGAAAGGTGCAAAAAATATCGTTTATTATACCAAAACATAACAGTTACGTGTTTTTTTTTACTTTTGCGCACCCAGCATTGTTCATTGACACAGCATCTATGTAAATCTTAAAACAGCAATTCTATATTCACCACAGGTGGAATTGAAAGGTGCAAAAAATATCGTTTATTATACCAAAACATAACAGTTACGTGTTTTTTGACTTTTGCGCACCCAGCATTGTTCATTGACGCAGCATCTACGTAAATCTTAAAACAGCAATTCTATATTCACCACAGGTGAATTGAAAGGTGCAAAAAATATCGTTTATTATACCAAAACATAACAGTTACGTGTTTTTTGACTTTTGCGCACCCAGCATTGTTCATTGACGCAGCATCTACGTAAATCTTAAAACAGCAATTCTATAGTCACCACAGGTGAATTGAAGGTGCAAAAAATACCGTTTATTATACCAAAAAATAACAGTTACGTGTTTTTTGACTTTTACGCACCCAGCATTGTTCATTGACGCAGCATCTACGTAAATCTTAAAACAGCAATTCTATATTCACACAGGTGAATTGAAAGGTGCAAAAAATACCGTTTATTATACCAAACATAACAGATACGTGTTTTTTTGACTTTTGCCCAGTCCAGATTTGTTGATAGACAACTTGAAGTTAAATTTGAATCCAGCAAATTTGTTTTTATTAGAGTGATTTGAGAATAGCTGTGATTTGCCGTCATTTAATAAGAGACTTTTCAAAACTATTCCATACCTTCTCAAATTTTTATATTTCTGAACATGGAGCGAAATGCAGGTGGTAAGCGAGCAAAGAGGGGGGTAGCACATGGAGGTAGAGGTACGAGAGAAGGTGCTCCTTCCAGTGCTGGCGACAACACGCATGCCAGCGGATCGTCAGTTGCAGGACCGTCAGGCCTGTCATCGCTGGGTCAGGGCCCTGTGAATCTAAGTAACGAACATCTCCGCCAATCTGTCCTTCAGTGGTTAATGCAACCTGCATCTAGCAGTCTTACCTCCTCGTCCTCGCAGTCACGGCCACAAATGTCGTCATCAGCATCATCAGCATCCGTCCAACATGAAGCAGCCCAAATGTCAACTCGTGTACCCACCACTGTGGATAATCCATTTTCTGAAGACCTCTTTGATGACAAAATGCGGTTGGGGTCAGAAGGCATGTTAAAAGATCAAGAGGATGATTTAGTCTGCTCTGACGCCCAGTTACTGATGCCATCAGAGGAGGTGAAGGAAGCCGGTCAATCGGCAAAAATCCCGGGCGGTCGGCAATGCCTTGCAGTGCCCCTTGCTTGTAGCCCGCAGCTTCTGGATGCAGAAAGTCAGGACGACCAAGTCACCTGTGTTGATGATGATGATGATGATGACGACATTGCGGATCCATCCTGGTCTTTTCCGCAGAATTTGCTTGCGAGCGCTTCATCAGTGGACGAGGAGGAAGACAATGGGGTAGTGTCAATACGGGTCCCGCCACAAAAAGGGAGAGGGCGGTCGCAGAAGTCCGCTGATATGATTCCGCCAGCCACGGTCAGCGCAAACCCCGCTCCTCGCTTATCGCCGTCAAAAAGGTCCAGGACCTCTCAAGCCTGGGCCTTCTTTGAGCAAGCCTCTGATTCACCCAGCGATGTCATATGCCGCCTTTGCCATAAACGCATAAGTAGAGGCAAGAACCTTAAGTGGTTAACCACCACCAACATGTCTAGTCACATGCAGCGAATGCATGAGTTGAAATGGAGGGAACACTTGGCCAAAAAAGGCCAGACCGACGCCGGGCCTCCAACCACTATCACACCCTCTGTCTCCGCCTCCTCCTCCTCCGCCACCACCAAGCGTTCCTCAGCTGCCCATGTCTCTCAGAGTCATGATCAGGGATCAGCCTCCGCTTCAGCCTCCACCGTCGCCCGAGTACCACCAGCACCACCAGAGACCCATCCTACCCCTTCTCCTTCCACCAGTTTGATGACCTGCACGCCGTACAGCGGCCAGTCTAGCAGCCAGCCTTCTGTCTTCCAGGTTTGGGAGCAGAAGAAACACTTTAACCCAAACCATCCCAAAGCCAAAAGCCTGAATGTCGGCATTGCCAGGCTTTTGGCCTTGGAAATGTTGCCTTTCCGTCTGGTGGACACAGATGGGTTCCGCCACATCATGGCCCTCGCCTGCCCCCAATACCAGATGCCGAGCAGGCATTTCTTTGCCAGAAAAGCCGTCCCTGCCCTGGCCAGCCACGTGTCATCTAAAATTTCAAGCGCGTTGTCTGTATCTGTGTCCGGAAAAGTCCATCTCACCACCGACACATGGACTAGTAAGCACGGCCAAGGCCGCTATATCTCTGTGACAGCTCACTGGGTGAGCTGGGTGGATGTCTCTGGGGGTGACGGTGGCTCTCAGGCTCAGCGCACGCTCTTCAAAACCGCAGGGATGGTGCAGGGTTCTTTCCACAAGGTCCTCTGGTGGCATCACGTGCCCAGAGACACCAGGCCGTGTTGAAATTAATCTGCCTTGGAGACCGTCCACACACAGGTCAGGAGCTGTGGACGGCTCTCCGCAACGAGACCGAGCGCTGGCTGGGTGACAAGAACCTTGTGCCAGGCAAGGTGGTGTGCGATAACGGGCGAAATCTGCTGGCCGCCCTTAAGATCGGTAGGCTGGAGCACATCCCTTGCCTGGCACATGTCATGAACCTTGTCGTCCAGAAATTTCTAAAGAGCTACCCGGGTCTGGACTGCCTGCTGAAGAAGGCTCGAGGTCTGAGTTCGCACTTCCGCCGTTCGCACCCTGCTTCGTCCCGCCTGGCTGCGTTGCAGCGTCAGCTCGGCCTCCCCGTCAACCGTCTCATTGTTGACATGGCAACACGCTGGAATTCCACCCTCCACATGCTCCAGCGATTGTGGCAGCAGCGCAATGCCATTACGCAGTATGAAGTGACACATGGCCTGACAAGCAGCGGTGCAGACCTCGGGGTGTTGAACCACCGAGAGTGGAGGCAGGTGAAAGAGCTCTGCACCATCCTTGCCAGTTTTGATGAAGCCACCAAAATGGTCAGTGCGGACAATTCCCTTGTCAGCATGAGCATTGTGTGATCTTAGTTCTGGAACGATCGTTGGACACTCTGAAACAACAGGTCCCGCCAGCGACGGAGGGGAGACGGACACAGATGCGGACACGGAGCCTTTTCCTCCTCAAACCCACAAGCCCGACTTTTTCACAATTTCACGGCCCTTCATTAGGAGTGGTTCGGGGCCAGAGTATGCAAGGGGGCGCATCACTCTCGGGGTCTATTTTGCATGTTTCCGGACCCAATAGACTTCTGGGTATCCAAAATGGACAATGGCCCGAGCGGGGCTCGTCACGCCAAAGGGTTTTCCTCCCACGGGCCGTGTCGTATCTGAGCGGACCTTCAGCCGCTGGGGGTGTCATTACAACAAACGCTCCGGCTTTCCACAAAAATGGGATCGTTTGACTTTCATCAAGATAAAATCAGCATAAAACTCTATGATGTTTTTTGGGGCCCCAAATTTGCCGAGGTCACCTTTAGTTGCCGGTCATTTCACATTCCTTTTCAAACAGAAAGGGTTCCCTTAAAAACTTTTTTTACAATGGGTCATTTTTTACTGCAATTTTTATTTATTTTCCCCTTTTTATTCTCTTTTTTTCTGTGAGGAGACTGTAAAAGACAGCAAAGGTTCATGAAACACCGTTTCCATTTACTCACTTTTTCTTAAAAGTTTTCACAATTTTCAATGGTTTTGAGGGCATGTTCTGTAAGATACGCTATAATTATGGGCCTTTGGGAAAAGAAAGTGGGTTTTTAATGGCATTTCTCCCCCACAATTTTTAACAGTGGCTGAGAATCATATTTATAATTTTTTGGGGGCATGTAGCTGTGAGATTTTACAGCAAAAAATCAGTCCTTTGGAACAGAAAAATGCTTCTAAGTGGCATTTCTCCTCACAATTTTTAACAGTGGCTGAGAAGTCATATTTATAATTTTTTTGGGCCCATGTAGCTGTGAGATACAGCAATAATCATGGTCCTTTGGTAACAGAAATGTGGCTTCTTAAGGGCAATTTCTCCCTCATAATTTTTAACAGTAGCTGAGAAGTCATTTTTTAAATTTTTTGGGTCATGCTGGCTTTGAAATGCAGAAATACACAGGTCCCTATTATAAAAAAATGTTTGTTTCTAACAGACATTTGTTAATCACAATTGACCAAAGTGGCTCAAGGGTCATGCTTTGAATTTTTGGGGGCATTTTGCTTTGAAATGCAGCAATACTACAGTTCCAATTCTAAAAAATGTTGTATCTAACAGACAATTGTTCTTCACAATTGCCCAAAGTGGCCAAGGTGAGGGTTTGCTGTCAGAAACAGGAATGGGTAGGACACTGTTAATGGACACATATTGCAAAATGACTTGTTTTTGCAAAACTTTAACATAGCTATGAATCCCTGTATTGAGACAACCCATTAATACAATAAAAAAAGAGAAACAAAGACATGGTGGATTCCATCCTATTTTAAAAATGTGTTTTCTAGAATTAAACTACTAAAAAACTTGCATGTACAAAATAGCTGGTAAAAAAATCCCCTGAATTGTACAAGGGAGGGACAGGAAAACTTGACCAATGTAGGTTATTCAGAGGACATGGAGGGAGGAGCACGGACAGAGAACAAAGTACAGAGACAATTTCCTCCAGCACGTTGAGTAAAATGAGAAAAAGAATGCCAAGCAAAAGGGCACCTGGGGGGGGAACAGGGGCGTTAACCACCAGTTATTTCCAAGTGAAGCTCAATTGTCCGCACTCATACGGGGCGGCAAGCGCTACCCAGGTCTTGAAATGTGTACTGAGGAAGGGGTGGAAATTCTCACACTTCCGCTCGCACTCTGGTTCAGCCGACAGTTTTTGTTGCTGCGTCATCAGGGCATTTTAACCTGCGTGTTAATAGATGACGGCGCCAGCCTGGGCTCCACCGGGACCCACTGTAACTCTGGGCCCCGGGTCATGCTGTGGGACAGGACAGTTCTAGTCAATGTCCAGTTCAACTAAAATGGTGGTTGAAAGACTCCTTTTTCCGGGACTTTGTAATCTGGGGGTCAGACAGGTTTAATGGTCATATTGTGGCCCAGGACAGGGACAGTATAAAGTCCAGTTCAACTAAAATGGTGGTTGAAAGACTCCTTTTTCTGGCACTTTTAAACTGTGGGTCAGACAGGTTTAATGGTCATTCTGCGGTACAGGACAGATATAGTTAGTGTCCAGTTCAACTAAAATGGTGGTTGAAAGACTCCTTTTTCCGCCACTTTTTAAATCTGGGGGTCATGCAGGTTTGGGGCTCATGCTGCATTTCAGGACAGGGATATTCAATATCCAGTTCAAGTAAGATGATGGTTCAAATCATACTGCCTTCTGGCACTTTTTAATTTGTGGGTGATGGTGGGATAGTGAATGGTCTGTGACTTTTTTTCTGTGACTTTTATAACATAAGTGTGTTGCCTAAGATGTAGCACGTATCCATTTGACTGTTGTGGATGTTAATTTCAGCTTCTCCAGCCTTGTTTGGGTGTAATAATGAAGGTGTTGTTGCTCTCCCATAGACTTTAATGGTAATCGCTCATAATCAATGCTCACTATCGGAAAACCTTATCGATAGCGGCCGACTATCGACTATCGCTCGATCTCGATAGCCAACGCAATCGCTCAACACTAGTAATAACCTCATAATTAGAGGCATCCCAGAATCTGTGACACCAGACCATCTATATTCTTATCTCACCGACTTAATGGCGCTGACTCTTCCTCATTGTACCAAGCAAGATTTAACGATCAGCAAGATCCATAGGATCCCCAGACCCAGGAACTTACCAGCACAAATTCCAAGAGACACCATTGCCCGCATCCATGTTTACAATATTAAAGAGGACTTCCTAAGAGCTCTCTGGAAATCCACTACACTACCTGAGCGTTTTCAAGCTTTTGCTATCTTTCCCAACTTATCATCAATGATTATGTTGAAACGCAAAGCGTTTCAAGTGTACACAAAAATCTTAAGAGAAAAGGAAATCTCCTACAGATGGGACTTTCAAGTAAAGTTGATTATCACAAAAGATGGCTCTCAACATGTCTGTAACACTCCAGAAGAAGCCTGTTTGGTGCTTTGAAGCTGGCATCTCCTTTCTTCTACTGACTCTAGTCCAGTTAGAAAAAGTCAGTCAAGACCCAACATGATATCATCTCTTTGGTTGGATAGTTCTTTCAAGATAAGGTCATGTTCAGTAGACTGAGCTACAAATATCCTTTATTTGATTTTTCTCTTTTTAGGAATCTCCAGGTCTCTCCTATCTTGTCCACAGGTTCAAGACAGGACTTGCCTCATCTTATATTCCTTATCAGGAATAAGCTAGAATGTCATGATGTTTTCTTTGTTGTTATTCCTTTTTCTAGTTCTCATTATTGTTTAGTGGATAACTTTGATTTATTGTATCTAGGGAATCTATGTCGAATGATTTCTATACCCTCCTGCTCTCTTTTATCTGCTCATATCTTACGCTGTTTTATTTACAATGTCAATTAAATTTTTTACGTTCAATGTGACGGGTCTGAACTCCCCGTTCAAACGCTCCCTGCTGTGGAGGGATGTAATCAAATCTAATGCAGACGTAATTTGTCTACAAGAAACACACCTGACACCTCTTGATTTGTGTTGAGCGATTATAATCGACAAAGTTGAAATCAGCACGGTTTTTATGTTGATCTGAATTTTCCGATCACGCGATAATTTAGGTGAGAATCTGCACATAATCTATTAATATGCGGGCGAACACAGACAGACAGGCAGGCAGGAGAGTGTTCACTCACCGGCCACTTTATTAGGTACACCTGTCCAACTGCTCGTTAACACTTAATTTCTAATCAGCACATCACATGGCGGCAACTCAGTGCATTAGGCATGTAGACATGGTCAAGACAATCTCCTGCAGTTCAAACCGAGCATCAGTATGGGGAAGAAAGGTGATTTGAGTGCCTTTGAACGTGGCATGGTTGTTGGTGCCAGAAGGGCTGGTCTGAGTATTTCAGAAACTGCTGATCTCCTGGGATTTTCACGCACAACCATCTCTAGGGTTTACAGAGAATGGTCCGAAAAAGAAAAAACATCCAGTGAGCGGCAGTCCTGTGGGCGGAAATGCCTTGTTGATGCCAGAGGTCAAAGGAAATTGGCAGACTGATTCGAGCTGATAGAAAGGGGCAACAGTGACTCAAATAGCCACCCGTTACCAACCCAAAGGGGTAGGCAGAAGAGCATCTCTGAATGCACAGACGGCGAACTTTGAGGCAGATGGGCTACAGCCAGCAAAGACCACACCGGGTGCCACCCCTTTTTCAGCTAAGAACAGAAACTAAAGGCTCCAATTTGCCCAAGGTCATCGAAATTGGACAGTAGAAGATTGGGAAAAACGTGCCTGGTCTGATGAGTCTTGATTTCTGCTGCGATATTTGGATGGTAGGGTCAGAATTTGGCGTCAACAACATGAAAGCATGGATCCATCCTGCCTTGTATCAACGGTTCAGGCTGGTGGTGGTGGGTAAAGGTGTGGGAATATTTTCTTGCCACTCTTTGGGCCCCTTGGTACCAATTGAGCATCGTTGCAACACCTTTTTGAATCTATGCCACGAAGAATTGGAGGCAGTTCTGAAGGCAAAATGGGGTCCAACCCGTTACTAGCATGGTGTACCTAATAAAGTGGCCGGTGAGTGTATATTGTACAGTCCAGACTGCTTTGAACCTGCAGTGAAATGGCTTTTTAATACCAGTTTTTGGCCAGATTTTGGTGAAATAGAGCCTTGTATTTTGTGCGGCCTGTACTTATATTAGGATACAGAACTTTTCTAGTAACTGCAGGTGTATTTGATAGGTGCAAAACCCACCTTTTATTATCTGTACACAATTTAATTAGTTTTTTTTTTCACTTTTGTGCAGCCCAGTTTTGTTCAAAGACCCACTTTGTACTTGCAATAGGATACAGAACTTTTCTAGTCACCGCAGGTGTATTTCATAGGTGCAAAAACCACCTTTTATTATCGGTTTTACAATTTAATTAGTTTTTTTTTACTTTGGCGCAGGGCATTTTTGTTGAAAGACCCATCTTTACTTAAAATTACCATACAGAAATTTGCTAGTAATTGCTGTTGTATTTTTTATAGGTGAAAAACCCCTATTATTACTACACAATTTAATTACGTTTTTTTCACCTTGGTGCAGCCCATTTTTGGGTTCAAAGACCCACTTTGTACTTAAAATGGAACAGAACTTTTCTAGTTGCCGAGGGTTTTTCAAGGTGCAAAAACCCCCCTTTTTTTATCCTCCAAAAAAAAAGTTTTTTTTCCCATTGGCGCGGGCCCCTTTTATTGAAAGCCCCAACTTCTCTTTATTCCCATACAGAAATGTGTAGTAATTGCTGTTTTTTTTTCATAGGTGAAAAAAACCCCCTATTATTATCAGTACACAATTTAATTACGTTTTTTCTCTTTGCGCACCCCTGTTTTTTTAAAAGCCCCACTTTGTACTTAAAATAGGAACAAAAACATTTCTATCACCGCGGGTATATTTCATGGGCAAAAACCACCTTTTTTTTATCCGTACACAATTTATTATTTTTTTTTTTCATTTTGGGGGGCCTTTTTTTTAAAAAGCCCCATCTTGAAATTTATATTACCATACAAAAATTTGTAGAAATTGTGTTGTTTTCATAGTCAAGAACCACCATTTTTTAATCAGTAACAAATTTAATTTACGTGTTTTTCACTTTGGCGCAGCCCAGTTTTGTTCAAAGACTTTGTACTTACAATAGGATACAGAATTTTTCTAGTTCCGGGGTGTATTCATAGGTGAAAAATACCATTTTTTATCTCCCAAAATTATAATAGGTTTTTTTCCATTGGCGCAGGCCATTTTTGTTAAAACCCCCAACTTCTACTTATATTACCATCAGAAATGTGCTAGAAATTTGCTGTTGTATTTCATAGGTGCAAAAATCACCTATTATTATCAGTACAAAATTTAATAATGTGGTCAAAATTGAACTCTCAGACTCTGCCCCCAGGCACGGCTTTTCTCACTGGCTACTTCCCTCTTCGGGACGCCCCTCTAAATTTTTACCTATTCCCTGTAATCACCATTTCCCGCTGTTCTTTTTGGTTCTGACTCTATTGTCATTGCCCTTTTTTGGTTTCCTTCCTGATACGATTCCTGCCTGCTCCCCAAACTGATGCTGCCCCGGGTTGTGTACCCCACCTTTTGGGGTTCCTTCCTATAAGATTCCCGCCCGTTCCCCAATATTAACCGCCCGCCCGGTACCCCCTTCTGGGGTCTGTGACCACCTTTTACAAGTAGGTAACCTTTGTATTGCAACCAAGACTCCCCACCTCTTGATCTTACAGAAAAATCTCTCCCAAACATGGAGTCTGTTGTAAAAACCTGAGGCAACAAGTGCTGAGCTTCAAAATTTTGGGGGCCACTTATCAAGAAAAATTTCCCAAAATTTAAGGCTGGTACTGGACCAACAAAAAGAAGTAATTTAGCTTCAAAGGGAAAATTTGGAATAGAACCCGGGTCAGTTCTAATACCTGCATGCCTCTGCCCCAAAAGTTTAAAAAGGGGATCGTATCATTAGCAAGATTCTTGAATCAATGGCGTATTTTTTTCCAAAAACAGCCCGCTCCCTTCCCAGTGATGAAAAAGAGTGCTGTTTATAATAATCTTTTGAAAATGAAGCTCTGGCATGGGCCTCGCCTTTGTGGAAAAAAACTTGACCTTCTCAATGATTTAGAATTTATCCGCATGAACCATGTGTTTTATGACCCCAAAAACGTTGGCCACCCGCCCAGGCCAAATTACATAATCTGCGGAAGGGCGGCGCTCAGTTGCTGAAACACAGCAGAATTTCGACGCTGGTTGCTGACACCACATGGAAATTTACAGCCCAAGGAGTAAATTTCGACGAGGGGTTTTCAAACTGGTGAAAGAACTTTCCAGAGTTGAGGCCCCCGATAATTTTGAGGATTTTGTTCACTGTGCACAGAAATTTATCAGAGACTTTCTGAACGTAGAAAGGAAAACGCGGAGTTTGGAAACAGTCCCCTACCTACTCCCCCTCAATCTCTTGAAAACCCACAAAAAAATGAAAAATGACCCGACCTATGCAGATTGCTTTATCCGAAAACCCCTTTTTCGCGCAGAAAAGGAGAGGCGCCGACGAAAAACGTTGCCTCTCCTGTGGGGCTCTAACATTACCATAAACTTCCCCAAAAAATTCAGAGGTCTTTTGCCGCATGTGCCCAAAACAGAAGCAATC
>JAODAL010063130.1:0-19395 GCA_025379985.1 Phyllomedusa bahiana
CCCCTTCACAAGCCCTGTTGGGTACTTGCCCTGTGTGGGGGTCACATGATAAGGCGAGGTTAATACGGAGAGTTCTGCCTCCATACACTACTGTTACTAGGATACCTGGGTCACGTGACCTGTGCGGTGGTCACATGACCTGTCTGTGGGTCACATGATAAGACACTGCTGGAGGTGGTAATACTGGAGAAGTTCTGCTCCTCCATACACTACTGTTACCTGGATACCAGGGTCACATGACCTGTGTGTGGTCCACATGAAAGACCTGCTGGAGGTGGTAATACGGAAGTATGCTCCTCCATACACTACTGTTACCTGGATATCAGGGTCACATGACCTGTGTGGTAGTCACATTACAGTTTTGTCTATACAGTTGCTCCACTGGAGCCATTATTGTGGACAGAAAATGTGGATTGTTCCTTTTTTTCCTAAATAGGGTCCTACTGCATTGGTAAAACAGATGAACAGGAGTTTTTATTCATTTTAAATACATGTCTATTAGAAAATTGTGTGCTCTTCTCTTATATACATACTAAATAACAACATTATTAACACATTATAAGATGGACATCCCTTTTAAATCAAATTATTAAAATCTCTCTTTCTTTTGTTATCCAACCCTCTTCTTTTTAACACCCCATTACTAAATTATCCCTGAATCCACCCTGCAATAACCTTGAATCTCCCCTTCTCTAGAGTCCTGGGATGCTTGGTCTACTCTCACCTAACCAGTTATCTCACTGCTGGGTCTTGACGCGTTACAATTTTATTTTTGCACTATACTCTATAAAAACTGCCCTAATACTGATGGCTAATTGCAAGGCTATCTAATTGTTACTGTTTCTCTTGGGTCTCTCTGCAGTCATTGACCCTTAGATCACAGCTCTTCCTCAATATGTGCAATTTTGCTGACCTCTCCTGAATTACTTATTACCTCTGTTTTGGTGTATCATTTGCTGGCGGCTCTAGTTTTTCTCCTCTGCCTTTTGCTGTTGAGGTTCCTCAGGAATTATCCCTCTCCTCTTATGTCGGTACACAGCCCCTATTGAAAAATCAGTAGATTTGGCTTTTGATACCTCTCTATGCTGATAATAGCCGATTATACACCTCCGCTACTGAAATTACCAATACATTAAAATAGGCTGCTGCGAGCTACATGTGAACTGAGGATAACTACATCCTGTGGAGCTCCTCAGCTCTTTTCCCATAAGCCTTTGCTTTATGCAAAACAGTCAGTGAGGTCTGAATGGCAAATAATTCCTCACACCAACCAATTTATTGGTTCCTCTCCTCAAGGAGAAATTTTTCCCCTTCTGAAGCCACTCTCGCCTCTCACCCAGCCAACCATAAGGTTCTACACTGCACTGATGAGGGGCAAATACCCCGAAACAGCTGTCTATAGTTGGACTTAACTGGTTTGGCTCAAATCCCTTTCACATTGCTAGGTTCCTGCGAGCTACATGTAAACTGAGGATGACTACCTCCAATAGAGTGCGCTGTGGAGCTCCTCAGCTCTTTTCCCATAAGCCTTTGCTTTATTCAAAACAGTCAGTGAGGTCTGAATGGCAAGTAAATCCTCACACCGGCCAATATATTGGTTCCTCTCCACAAGGAGAGATTTTTTTCCCTTCTCAATGTATTACTAGAAAATTTTCTAGCCGTTGTCTCTAACATCATGTCCTCCATGTATCATAATGTGTTTTTTTTCTGTGCACACTGTAAAAATAAGATACTTAAACCTATTGTTTCCTTTTCAGTGAGTGGTACTAATATAACACCCATTAACCTTGGGTGATGTTTGACTCAAATAATCTATCCTTCCTTCCCTATTTTCAATGACTTGTGTCACTTGCACTTAAAAAAGATCCCCAGTATCCACCCTTTTTTACTGTGGAAATGACCCGTGCTCTGACTCATTGCTGTTTTGATTAAATCAATATAACATTACTAATTGCTTTTCCCCTCTTAGTCTATTATGAATGTAGAAGAGAGACTCATGTTTCTGTCCAATTGCTACACTGATGCCTCTACCCTGTACCAGTCATCTTCCTGGTTGCTGCTTTTTGATGCATTTTATTTTTTTTAATTTTCACCCAAAAAACTCTCCACAAAGCCTCACCTAAATTTCCTCCCTCATCTCTGTTTAGCACTCCACCCAAGGTTCTATATTCTGCAAACAATCTGAGAATTTTATGCAGCATAAAGACAACCTCCCGGTATAATCTCCAAGACTTCTCTTGTGCTGCACCAGTTTTCTGGAATGTACTACCGCAGGCAGTCAGATTAATTCCCAACACCCACAGTTCTACGCCTTCCCTAAAACATTTTTCCATCAGATTTACAAAACCTGATCCCTTCATTTAACAATAACCCTCAAACTCCCCATGAAATTCATACACAGACATGGACTTTGTGACCGCCTCAAACACCTTCATATGTACTGCCCTATTTAATTTAAAAAAAGTTGGCTGGACCATGATACAAAATAAGCACTTTTTATCTCTTGTTTCACAGGTGTAAAGTTCCTCATTAGGGAGAGGCACCAAAAGGTGTGTGAGGATTCACAAGCCATGAATGCTCCACTAAAATTTAAATTCTCAAATAAGTTAAAGGAAAGAGAGCTAAGACTCCAAAGCTACCAATACAGGCAGTCCCCGGGTTACAAACGTTCTTAAGTTGAATTTGTATGTAAGTCGGAGCAGGTATATGTATTAAATGTAACTCCAGCACAATTTTCACCTCATGTGCTGCTGTGGCATGCTGGAACTTGTCATTCCACAGCTACTATCTGCTGTGGAACATGGAACTACAAGTGTCAGCACGCCCCATAAGTCTTCATTTGTTACTAGGGGACAGATGTAAGTTGAAACGTTGTTTGTTAGGGACTGTCTGTAGATGTTTCTGGAGCCTTAGCTCTCTTTCCTTGAAGATATTTGAATATTAATATTGAAAAGTAATATTCATGGCTTGTAAGTCTCCATATTTTGTTGTGCCTCTGCCTAACAAGGAGCATTACCCATTAGGAGCTAGAAAGCGGGGGTGAAATGAGAAGTGGAAAGTGCTTACTTTGTACCTTAAAGTCACATGCAACCCAGTAAAGAGTCTTGAAAAAATTACTCTTGAACTTGATGGAAATAT
Source organism: Phyllomedusa bahiana (assembly GCA_025379985.1). NCBI lineage: Eukaryota > Metazoa > Chordata > Amphibia > Anura > Hylidae > Phyllomedusa > Phyllomedusa bahiana. The sequence continues at coordinate 3,139 of JAODAL010063130.1, forward strand.
GTCTTTTTTTTCACCGTACTAACTATGAAACGTGACTTGGAATTTAAAGCTAATCCAGTTAATCATCTCCATCTCAGTAATGAAGATTATTACCCCTTTTGAGCTACATCTAAAACCTCTCACCCAGCTGACCAAAATTCTACTCAGTAAACCCACTAAAGGTATGTTCACACGGCTTATTTTGCGGCATATTGCGCTTTATACATGGTGAAATGAGCACCGCAATTACGGTAATTCATAGCTCTCATAGCTCTCGTATCGGAAGCCAGGGGAGAGAAGTGACATGTAAATTGTTTGTGGAGCTTACGCGCCGCTAACAATGCATGTCAATGGGGCCGACTGGGGGCTGATCAGCACGTGCTTCCAAAACACCCGGCGTATAGCGGTGTGTACAGTACGCGCACCAATACGCCTTATGAACAGACCCTAAAACAACTGTCTTCTGATAGCACTCACAATAGGGATGAGTTAAAAGGGTTTTGCCACGATCTAATGTTGACATGGGATTCTCCAAAATGGGTATTTCTTTTCTAAATATATGTGATTATAAAAAGTGTAGCCTGTGAGAGCTGCAGCTTGACTAAGATTCCCGTAGTTTCCTGACTGTTTACATTAGCTACAACCAGGAGCTGACAGGAGTTGATCTGACCATGCATGGGCACATGAACGAGCTTTGAAGGGAGTGGGAGAAAGGAGCCTGTGTCTTTTGTATAGAGAATCCACTGGTTGTAATGTAATTATCTGAGTAAACATGCAGATGCTCCCTGGATCCCTGCTCAGCCCTCCTCCCCCCTGCAGCAGTCCATGAACAAACAAAAGAACGCTGCCTGCTTGAAACTTATCTTTACTCCTGAGCAGATAAGAGGGAGAAACAAAACTCGTAGAGCTTGTGCACAATATAGTTCTCCTCTGTGGATTAGCCAAACATTGTTTACTCAACTACAGAGACTGAGTATCAGGAACGTGCATGGGAGGTGGAGAGATTACATCACAGAGGTGGTACTTGTTTTTTTAAAAAAACAAAAAAACAAAACGCCCCTTTTCTCAAGATTTTAGATCAGAGTATCAGCCTGTTAGTTGAGGAAATCCCTTCTTGGCAAAACCCCTTTAATGACTTGGCTTTAAATTCCTAGTCATGTTTCAAGGTCCTTTAATGAGTTGGATGTGACGTAAAGGAATGCTACTTCCAATAGGTGGCGCAGGAGACCGAGCTCTCTCCCCTAGAGTTTATTTGAACAATTCTCTTTCCTCATAAAGGGTAAGTTTTTGCCGGCAGGACCCTCAATTCTATTGTTTGAATATTGTTTTATTTGATTTGTTGATTACTTTGTTACTTTGTAAAGCTGGATTTTGTTTGCACATTGTCAATTTGTCAGATGTTGCAAAGTATATTGTCACTATGTAAGTAAATATCATTATTATCAGTTAGAGGGATCTGGTGTCGGCGTATTCTCCTCTCACCATCAATATACACAAGCAGGCTTTTTTATTATTAATAATAATAATAATAATCTTTATTTATGTAGCGCCAACATATTCCGCAGCACTTTACAAATTAGAAGGTATAAGTACAGACAAGGAAAACAAACGTTACACAGTAAAAAGCTACTTACAGATCAATCACAAGGTATGAGGGCCTTGCTCCCAAGAGCTTACAATCTATTAGGGTGTATGGGTGAAACAAAGGGTGACAAGTGCTCAGTTTACACAATGGTGCAGCCATGTCACATAAATATGGGGTAGTATACATAAAAAAGTGGATGAGCCTGCCATCCCAACCATACATCTATGTACATATAAGTGCCTGTGAATGCCCAAGTGCAGGAAGTGATCAATGGGTATGACAGAAATTAGGGGGGTTAATGATTAGGGATCTTGGTCGCCTGCCTAAGAAAATTAGTTTTCAGAGCGCACTTGAAACTATGAAGGTTGTGAGTGTGCCTGATCATATGGGGTAACATGTTCCAGAGAACCGGAGCAGCACGTGCAAAATCTTGGAGACGGGCATGGGAGGTTTGGATGAGAGAGGTGTGTAATTTCAGATCATCAGCAGAGCACAGAGAGCGGGTAGGGTGGTAGACAGAGATGAGGGAGGAGATGTATGGGGTGCAGTGCTGTGGAGAGACCGGGTAGGGTGGTAGACAGAGATGAGGGAGGAGATGTTGGGGCTGCAGCGCTGTGGAGAGACCGGGTAGGGTGGTAGACAGAGATGGCGGAGGAGATGTAGGGAGGAGCAGCGCTGTGGAGAGCTTTGTGGGTGAGAGTGATGAGTTTATGATGTATCCTGTACTGAATGGGCAACCAGTAACTGACACAGGGTAGAGGCATCAGTATAGCGGCTGGAAAGAAAGACAAGCCTGGCTGTTGCATTCAGGACAGATTGGAGAGGAGAAGTTTGCAGAGAGGGAGGGCCTTTTTATAGTAAACTTTGGATGAAATACATATCAGCCAACTGAGGGTATGGCCGATATTTGGTTCATATGTTTGTTGCAACCACTGATAACTATAATTGCCTATATTGTTTCATTGTGACCTTTATCAGTTTGATACAGCCTTTTGGTTGGATTTCAATAGAGCAGTCGGTGTTTGCTTAAGAAGCTTTTGGATCGATTCCCAGTATTGGCTCTAAAACATAAAAGATGTAAGAAAATAACCAACAAGTGTGTTGCAATTTTGTTCTCTAAATTTGGCAATTGTTTGAAATGGAGAAAGAGTTTCTTTCGGTTGAATGCAGCCAATAATTGACATCACGGCGTCCAGTCAAGATTCATAATGTGATAAAAAAAAAAAAAAAATCAAGTAAAACGCAATACTAGATTTCTGCACAAACAGATAAGACTGATATTAATAATGCTTTATCAGATGACACATAAAGCTCCCCAGCTGCTTTGCCCACCCTTGTTTTAGGTCCTCATAGAAACTAAAAAAACATCCTAAAAAGGAAAAATTAGAGACGTGATCACAAAATAGAAAAACAGCAACAGTAAAAAAAAAATAAAAATTAAAAATAGCACCACCTCTAAGGACTCGGCCCTAGTTTTCTGCTCCATTGTAGGAGAAGTAAACCAAAAATAACAGCGGCCCTGTATCCGTTACATGACGGAAACCAACAGAGAACAACAGACCCAATTGACTGCAGTAGGGTCTGTTAGGTCCCCCATCGGTTTTCCCTCTTTATGAAAGGAAAACAGGTTTTCGACACTGGTGGACTCCAAACAACAAAAGGCAACACATAGAAGTACACCAGCAGTCACAGGGAAAGGCAATACGAAGAGTATCAATAAAGCCCACACACCCTTAGATGATTCAGTAAATGGACAGGAAGCAGATAAGAAAACGGATGCATGGTTCGGGGGGAGATTCAAATGCGCATACGCTACAGGGCTATAGAGAAATACCATGCTGTTTCACAGAGCCACGGGCAGCTTTAGATTCACACTGCCTGGTCAGGTTGTGGGTGGTTCTATAGCAGTGATAAGCATATTTAGCTCCTCTATAATTAGCTGAGCTTTACAGAAACATAAGTGCAAGAGATTTCATCTTCAGTAAACAAAGATACCAAACTCCTAACAGTGAATAAAAGTGATTTTTTCAAAGTAATTAATCTAATCTTGCAGAGATAACAACTACTCTGTATGACCACGATAATGTCACCCCCTGCTCTCTGTCAACCTGGGGACAATATATAAATATATATTATATTATATATTTTATAATATTAAAATATTATAATATATATATATTAATTATTATATATATTATATATATATATATATATATATATATATATATTATCATATATTGCTGTTCTATTTTTTTCCATCATTTTTGACAGAATCTACAATGGAGGTTTTGTTGCAGATGTGAACTAATACTTGCACTTCTAAAAACCTACCATCGAAAAAAATCATAGACACATCAATTTTAAATTTTCACACACCTCCCCTGATTTTTCCAAAGTTGCAACCGCGATGTAGCATCTTTAGAAATTTTTTGAATTTAAAAGAAATTGTTTTAGGATGTCATTGCCAATCCATTTACCAGACTGTTTCAAGATCTCCTTTCTTTTGATTTTACGCCAATTTAGATGCTTACCCAATACATTGTCCAAGACATACTAATTGCTTCCAGGCACTAGATATGATTTATTTCCGTTCTCATACAGTAAGTGTATGTGTCCCTTTAAGTTATTTTTTTTAATCGACATTTGTTGTGTCCGCCATTGCTGTCTTTGTGTTTCACATGGTACCCTGCCTACTTGGTGGTTTCCTGGCTTTTATCTTCCATGAAGGGAAAGTAGTAAGCAATAATGCAGGTCCATTTAGAACCCAATGCTACAGGACCAATAAGCGTTGTGGTATTCAGTATTGCACCATGAAGTTAAAAGAAGAGTGATGGTGGAGACCATAAAAAGTGGAATTCCAGTGCTATAACTCAGGGTATGGTGCAGCTGAGGCAGAAGCCATAAGATGTGGAGGGCCTGAAAAGCCTGAGCAGCAAGGTCCCAGTATAGTCACTGTGAGATACTCTAATAGACCTCAGACCTTATAAGAACCAGAAAGCCTGAGCGTTCTCTACAAACAGACAAGGATGCAGCCACCATAAGTCAGCAGATAGTCTGTGTATGTTGGGTATATGGTATATTCCTGTATGCAATTCATGTAAGCAGAACAAATTTTGGGTGCATTGCTGAATCACAATATGCAGATAAAACCACACCTGAATATGGTGGGCAGTGGCTGCATGATGTTTCCAGTATTATTGGGTGTTCATGAAGGAGTAGTTTTGTCCAAGTATTGAGGTCATAACATGAGTACATATGCGGCATAACCCAACGCCTCTAAATGTTTAAACATAGACGCTAACTTCATTTGTGTCATGGGGGCCGCGGGCACCGCTGCGCCCCGCGGTCCCCCCTCTGCCGGCAGGGCTCCTGGCGCGGGTGCCGCGGCTGCCCGCGCCCCCTTCCCCTGCTGCCCGGGCTCTCGGCGCGGGTGCCGCGGCTGCCCGCGCCCATCTCCCTGCGGCCCGGGCGCCGGCACGTACCCGCCACGCGCCGGTGAACGCTGCCCCTGTCTGTACCGGCCGCCGCGCGCGTGCCCGGGTCCCCAGGCGCGCGCGCGACGGCTGGTCAGGATTTAAAGGGCCAGCGCCCCAGTAATTGGCTATTGCTGGGCGCTGGTCCTATTTAAGGGACACACCCCCACACACCTTGCCAGTTCGTTGGTGTGCGTCTAGTTATTTGAGAGTATTGAAGTCTGTTCTGAATCGCACCGTGTACCAGTCCGTTTGCTACGTTCCTGACCTTGCCTGTTTGCTGCCCGCCCTGACCGTCTGCCTGTCTCTGACCACGAACCTCTGCCGCCTGCCCTGACCTTCTGCCTGTCCCCGACTACGCCTCCGATTACGACTCTGTACCACACACTACCCCGGCCGCCATTGCTAGCAAGTCACGTCAGGGGTAACGACCTGGTAGCCTCACGCCGCAGCAAGTCCATCCCGCTTTGCGGCGGGCTCTGGTGAAAACCGGGGGCTACTTAGACTCCGTTCCTTGACGTGGCTCTAACCCAACGCTAGCAGTGGTCCAGCGAATCCACCATACCCGTTACAGTCGAACTGGCCATGGATTCCGCCAGGGTACCTCTGCCTGAACTCCGGATGTTTGCGACGGCTGTCGCCCAGCAGAGTCAGCGTGTCGACCACCTCGTGGTCATGATGCAGAATCTTGCAGTCCGTTTACCGCCTTCAGCGACTGCTACCGTCTCGCCGGCACCTGTTGCCCCTGCAATTTCACCGGGACCTTCTCTGCAGCTCCCGCTCCCCTCTCTCTATGATGGAGACCCGAAGAAGTGCAGAGGCTTCCTCACTCAATGCTCCATCCACATTGAGATGCTTGGACATCAATTCCCCACTGAGCGGGCTAAAGTGGCCTTCATTATTAGCCTCCTAACTGGCGAAGCTCTGGCCTGGGCCACCCCGCTATGGGATCGAGGAGACCCGCTCACGGCTAATCTGCAAGGCTTCCTCCAGGGATTCCGCACTGTCTTCGAGGAACCTGGCCGTACCTCGTCCGCGGCTGCTGCTTTGCTTCGCCTCTGTCAGGGTGATTCCACTGTGGGACAGTACTCTGTGCAGTTCCGTACGCTAGCTTCAGAACTCGACTGGAACAACGAGGCTCTGGTGGCGACTTTCTGGCAAGGCCTCTCGGGACGCGTTAAAGATGAGCTCGCGGCTCGGGATCTGCCGTCCTCTCTGGACGAATTGATTCGGCTGGCCACCCGGATCGACATTCGCTTGGCGGAGAGACAACAAGAGCTCCGTCTCCAACGCGAGTCTACTCGACCACGCCAGCCGCTTCTTGGGGGGCTGTCCGGTGCGTCCGGGAGCCTCTCTCACCTGGGGCTCGCAGGGGAAGCATCCCTTGGTGTCAGTGCGGCCTCTCCCCGTCTGACCATTCCGGTACGTTGTGGAACTTCGCCTGACAGCACCTTTCAGGCCACCGCCTTCCTGGACTCAGGGTCCGCTGGTAACTTTATTAGCCATGCACTGGTGTCTAAGTTCCGGCTTCCAGTGACCCCTCTGCAGAAAACCATGTTTGTCTCCTCTGTCAGTGGCGAATGCCTCAAGGATGTCATTCGGTTCTGCACGGCGCCCCTCACCCTGCAGATTGGCGCGCTACACCAGGAAAGGGTGAAACTCCTCGTGCTGCCTCGTTCCTCTTCTGAGATCCTTCTGGGCCTTCCCTGGTTGCAAGACCATGCTCCGATCCTAGACTGGAACACAGGCGAGATCCTTCGTTGGGGCCCGGCATGTCACTCTCGATGCTGGTGGCACTACCGCCCACTGCTCTGCGGTCCTGCTTCTGCAAAACCTTCGAAGTCTCTGCCAGGTCTGCCTGCTCCTTACCAGGACTTTGCCGACGTCTTCTCCGAAAGACAAGCCGAAACTCTGCCCCCGCACCGGCCCTTCGATTGCCCTATCGATCTGCAACCCGGTACTACGCCTCCTCGAGGCAGAGTTTACCCTCTTTCGGTCCCGGAGACAAAGGCGATGTCGGAGTATATTCAAGAGAATCTCCGCAAGGGCTTTATACGCAAGTCATCCTCACCTGCGGGAGCTGGATTCTTCTTTGTCGAAAAGAAGGATGGAACCCTCCGGCCCTGTATCGATTATCGTGGTCTAAATAAGATAACCATAAAGAATCGATATCCCCTGCCTTTGATTTCAAGCTATTTGACCGCCTACTGGCGCAAAAATTTTCTCTAAAATTGGACCTTCGTGGTGCTTATAATCTGATTCGTATTCGGAAGGGACGAATGGAAAACAGCCTTTAACACCCGTGATGGCCACTTCGAATATCTGGTCATGCCCTTTGGCCTCTGCAACGCTCCGGCCAATTTTCCAGAACTTCGTCAACGAGATCTTCCGCGACCTCCTCTATGTCTGTGTCATCGTTTACTTGGATGACATCCTGATCTTCTCTCCAGACCCGAAGGTTCACCGCCATCACGTCCGCCTGGTGCTTAAACGTCTCCGAGACCATCAGTTGTATGCCAAATTAGAGAAATGCCTATTCGAGCGCACTTCGTTGCCCTTCCTGGGGTACATAGTCTCGGATCAAGGACTCCAGATGGACCCTTCTAAACTGTCTGCAGTTCTACAGTGGCCTCGACCAGTGGGTCTTCGGGCTATCCAACGTTTTCTAGGCTTTGCGAACTACTACAGACAGTTCATCTCACATTTCTCCACGCTCGTGGCCCCGCTGGTGGCACTGACGAAGAAAAACGCCAACCCCAAATCCTGGTCTCCCGAAGCTCAAGAAGCCTTTGAGCATCTCAAGTCCGCATTTGCTTCGGCCCCTGTGCTATCTCGCCCGGACCCACTGCGTCCGTTTGTTCTAGAGGTGGACGCCTCTTCTGTAGGTGCCGGAGCTGTCCTCTTGCAAAAGTCTGCCTCCGGAAAACTGCGTACTTGCGGATTCTTCTCAAGAACCTTCACGCCAGCCGAGCGAAATTATTCTATCGGAGATCGTGAACTATTGGCCATTAAATTGGCCCTAGAAGAATGGCGGCATTTGTTGGAGGGGGCTCGCCACCCCTTCGAAATCTTCACAGATCACAAAAACCTCCTCTATCTTCAATCTGCCCAACGTCTAAATCCTCGTCAAGCCAGGTGGTCCCTCTTCTTCGCCCGCTTTGACTTCTTCCTTCACTTTCGGCCAGCTGAGAAGAACTCAGGGCGGATGCCCTTTCTCGATCCTCTGACACTGTGGGCACAGAAGCACCTCTGCAGCATATAATTCCTCCAGAACGGCTCCTCACGGCAGCCCCCGTGGAGCTTAAACACCCACCTCCGGGAAAGACTTATGTCCGCCCGGCCATGCGGCCCCGTATTCTAAAGTGGGGACACTCTTCCCGTGCTGCTGGCCATCCTGGAGTGCATAAATCTCTGCGGTTTATCTCCCGCTATTACTGGTGGCCCACCCTGGCTCATGATGTTAGAGATTATGTCCTGGCCTGCACCTCCTGTGCTCGCAACAAGGTCCCTCGCCTCAGACCCTCGGGTCTACTACTACCTCTCCCTGTGCCTGAAAGTCCTTGGTCCCATATCGCCATGGACTTCATTACCGACCTCCCGGCCTCATCGGGTAATACAGTCATTTGGGTGGTGACCGATAGGTTCTCTAAAATGGCCCATTTTTTCCCTCTGCCCGGTTTACCCTCCGCCCATTTTATTGGCCCAACACTTTTCCAGCACGTGTTTCGTCTACATGGGCTCCCGTTACATATAGTTTCTGATAGAGGAGTCCAGTTTGTGTCTAAATTCTGGCGGGCTCTGTGTACTCAATTACGGGTCCAGCTGGACTTCTCGTCGGCCTATCACCCTCAAACCAACGGGCAGGTAGAGAGGTCAAACCAAGTGGTGGGGACCTACCTACGACATTTTGTTTCCGCCCGCCAGGATAACTGGTCGGACCTCCTCCCCTGGGCGGAATTTTCATACAACTCCTTGGACTCTGAGTCCACAGGAGCCTCTCCCTTTTTTGTTGTCCTTGGGCTACATCCCCGCCCGCCTCTCCCTCTGCCTTCTTCGTGTGACGTTCCTGCCGTGGATGCCCAAGTACGGGACATCAAGTCTCTCTGGCAGGTCACACGTCAGGCCCTTCTACGGGCCTCCTCTCGTATCAAAGCCCAGGCTGACAGGTACCGGAGACCGGCGCCCATATTTAAGCCGGGTGACAGGGTTTGGCTATCTGCCAAGTACATTCGCTTCAAGGTGCCCAGCTACAAGCTGGGTCCCAAGTATTTGGGCCCTTTTGTGGTACTTCGGCAGTTAAATCCGGTGTCCTACAAGCTCCGCTTGCCTCCCACTCTGCGTATCCCGAACTCCTTCCATGTCTCGCTCCTCAAGCCTGTGGTGCTGAATCGCTTCTCCCGTAGATCTGTCTCGCCTTCTCCTGTGGCCGATTCTAATAACATCTTTGAGGTCAAGGAGGTCCTGGCGGAGAAGACAGTGAGGGGGAAGCGGTTCTTCCTTATCGACTGGAAGGGGTTCGGGCCTGAGGAGCGTTCATGGGAACCTGAGGCCAACCTGTCCCCTGACCTCCTTGCTAGGTTTCCTAAAAAGAGGGGGAGACCTAAGGGGGGGGGGGGGGGGGACTGTAATGGGGGCCGCGGGCACCGCTGCGCCCCGCGGTCCCCCCGCTGCCGGCAGGGCTCTGGCGCGGTGCTCCGCGCTGCCCGCGCCCATCTTCCGGCTGCCCGGGCTCTCGGCGCGGGTGCCGCGGCTGCCCGCGCCCATCTCCCTGCTGCCCGGGCGCCGGCACTTACCAGCCACGCTCCGGTGAACGCTGCCCCTGTCTGTTCCGGCCGCCGCGCGCGTGCCCGTGTCCCTAGGCGCGCGCGCGACGGCTGGTCAGGATTTAAAGGGCCAGCGCCCCAGTAATTGGCTATTGCTGGGCGCTGGTCCTATTTAAGGTACACACCCCCAACACACCTTGCCAGTTCGTTGGTGTGCGTCTAGTTAGTTTGAGAGTATTGAGAGTCTGTTCTGATCGCCCGTGTACCAGTCCGTTTGCTACGTTCCTGACCTTGCCTGTTTGCTGCCCGCCCTGACCGTCTGCCTGTCTCTGACCACGAACCTCTGCCGCCTGCCCTGACCTTCTGCCTGTCCCCGACTACGCCTCCGGATTACGACTCTGTACCACGCACTACCCCGGCCGCCATCGCTAGCAAGTCACGTCAGGGGTAACGACCTGGTAGCCTCACGCCGCAGCAAGTCCATCCCGCTTTGCGGCGGGCTCTGGTGAAAACCGGGGGCTACTTAGACTCCGTTCCTTGACGTGGCTCTTACCAACGCTAGCAGTGGTCCAGCGAATCCACCATACCCGTTACAATTTGGGTAGGGGCGAAGCATTGGACTATTCTTAACTGGCTTCTATGAGCCCTGATCTAGATCCTATTGAACATCTGTGAAAGGAGCTAAAACCTGCAGCCTGGAGAAGGCACTTTCACAAACGAAACAGCGGGAGCATGAGGAGTGGGACAAATATCTGTGGACATCTAGACCATGATGAGTGGGCCAAATACCTGTGGACATTAGGACCATGAGGAGTGGGCCAAATACCTGTGGACAGCTGGAGTATGGGGAGTGGGCCAAATACTTGTGGACAGCTGGAGTATGGGGAGTGGGCCAAATACCTGTGGACAGCTGGAGTATGGGGAATGGGCCAAATACCTGTGGACATCAGGACCATTAGGAGTGGGCCAAATACCTGTGGACAGCTGGAGTATGGGGAATGGGCCAATTACCTGTGGACAGCTGGAGCATGAGGAGTGGGCATAACCCAACGCCCCTAAATATTTCAACATAGACGCTAACTTCAGTTGGGTAGGGGTGAAGCCTTTGACTATTTTTAATTGGCTTCTATGAGCCCCGATTTAAATCCTACTGAACATCTGTGAAAGGAGCTAAAACCTGTAGCCTGGAGAAGGCACTTTCACAAAAGAAACAGCGGGGAGAAAAGAGGAAAATGGGACAAATATCTGGGGACCTGACTTTTTATAGGGGGCCAAATACCTGTGACTTTGGGACCTTGAGGATGGGGCCAAAATACCTGTGGACAACTGGATATGGGGATGCGCCAAATCCTGGGGACCTGATAATGTGGGGCCAAAACCTGGGGACATCAGGCCATTGGGAGTGCCAAATACCTGTGGACACGGGGAGTATGGGAATGGGCCAAATCCCCTGGGACATCAACCTGAGGAGTGGGCCAAATACCGTGGCAGCGGGAGTAGGGGGAAGGCCAATTCCCTTTTTACACTGGAGAAAGAGGATGGGCAAAGCCCCAACGCCCCTAAATATTTCAACATACCGGGCTAACTTCAATTGGGTAGGGGGAAAAGCCTTTGCTATTTTTAATTGGCTTCTATACCCTGATTTAAATCCTTTTGAACTCTGTGAAAAGGACTAAAAAACCTGCAGCCTGGGAAGGCACTTTCACAAAAAAACACTGGAGCATGGGGGAATGGGACAAATATCTGTGCATCTGGAAAAAGATGAGGGGGCCCAAAATCCTGTGACATTAGGCCCAAAGGGGAGTGGGTCAAAACCCTTTTTGGCAGCTGGAGATGGGGAGGGGGGGCCAAATACCGTGGACACGGATATGGGGGTGGGGGCCAAATACCTTTTTACACTGGTTTTATGGGGATGGGCCAAAATACCTGTGACAGCTGGATATGGGGAATGGGCCAAAAACCTGTGGACATCGGGACCATTGGAGGGGGCCCCAAAACGGGACAGGGGAAGGGGGAATGGGCCAAAAAACCTTTGGAAAACGGACCATGAGGAGTGGGCCCCAAATCCCTGGGGACAGCGGGAGAAAAGGGGAAGGGGCAATTACCTGGGGCACTGGAGCATGAGGATGGGCCAATAATTGGGACACTGTACAAAGAGTTGGCCCAAAAATTTTTTAAACACTTTAACAGGGGGAGGACCAAAAACCTGTGAACAGGGGTAGAAGTTTTAATGAGAGTTATAGAAATCATTTGTTTGCAGTGATTGCCTTAAAAGGTTGTACAACAAAAATATTAAGTTAAAAGCACAATCATTCATTTCATTATGTATTTATTTATTTTAATGCGGTTGCTCCATAATTTAAAAACAATGTCTGAGGGTTAATTATCTATTTCAGTCAATTTAAATTTATTATTACTTTGTCTCCAAGTACTTCAGTGACCATCGTAGGTTTTTCTTTTTTTAAATGGAAGAGGACCAGCAATTTCGTCCATGTCTTCATATATGTGTATCTTGTGCTTCATTCAACAAAATTTTACACCTAAGTGCTTGAATAAATTTAAAACCTAAATAAAAAGGGGGACAGTATGATTAGGCATTACCCAATTTTAAATAGCTTTAAAGCAGTGCCGAATGCACCAGAATTATGGATCTTTTCTAACTGCGGGGGATAGATTTGGGGCTTTCTAATTCCGCTATGAAAAATCAGGCTTAGGTAAAAACACCCCCCTTTTAAATTGGTCTGGCTGTTCCAGGATAATCGCCCCTTTTTCCGTCCTCCCATCATAAATGTGTAAACCATACGGTTAAGTGTGAAAGCCCTCAAATGCCCCCACACTTGGGCACATTTCAAAGTGCCACGGCCCCGTAATGCGCCAAATTTTTGGAAATGCACCTTTTTCATTAAAATCTAGAGAACAGGGCTCTCCAGTTTTTGGGCTGAAAGGCCCAATTACTGGCACCGACCCATACATACATTCCCCATAGTGTCTATTTTTGCACCTTTTAATTATCTTTGATGTTTTTCTCCTAAAAATTTCAGGGTTTTTCCCTGGTTTAAGTTCTTGCCTTTCCTGTGGCTTTGGGTAATTGTTCAAAATATTTTTTAAGAATTAGACGACATTCCCCCAAAACACCAACGCCAGTTTTTTTGGGCTATTTGCGGCAAAACCTTTTGACGCCATATTCTTTGCAAATAACTGTCATACAAAAACAGCCATTAAAACCCGGGCAAAACACTTTTTTAATGCGTCTAAATATGGTGCACTGTGCTCTCCTCGCGCAATGTGCCTATTGCAGCGCATTAAAAAAGTAATGCCCTCCCTCCACAATGCGCCTCGATAGGCGCATTTAAAATACATTCCAATGAATCTTTTTGGGGCCCATTTCACAATGCGCCTTTTTTTTAGGCGCATTAAGTTTTCTATGCAAGGGGATACCCACGCCCGATTTTAGAGATTCGGATTTCCCGGGGGCACGTTTACACTGTTTAAGACCAAAACTGGGGTGGAAAAAGCCACTTTTCTGATAGCGCCCCAAAATTTTTTTTTTCAAATAAAATTTTTATTTAAATAAACACCTCAGTTATACATGGTACAGAAATTGCACTTGAATGGGACTGAACTGCTGTAAATCGAACAACAGCTAGCGAGACTTGATAAGCCTGAGTTTTTTGACATAGAAAACGATATTGGGTTTTTCCTCCCCAAAAACATTTTTTGAAGCTGGAGGTCTGAACAGGCCCTAGAGAGAGGAAAACGTCAGTGTATGTTCCCCCACCTGCATTTGAGGTCCCGTTGAAATTTCGGAGGTGGGCTTAAAGGAGTTGTCTCCCTACAGAGTCTCATAAGATGCATGAATGAAATACTCTGTCACTTCCTGGCTCAGACTGACTGTAATTAGCTACAGACCCATGCTGTAGTCAACTCTGTGTTTTCAGTTGCCAATTAGTTCAGATTAGCTCAGAAGCTTCTCTGAAACTAGTAGCAGGGGGTTTTTATCTGATCCCTCAAACAAAAGCCCTACTTCGTGCTGTTTACTTTAGATAAATCAAGCTTTTTACTGCTGCCCAGCACAGAGCTGATGTGACCTGTGTGATGACATCACTCACTGCTATCACATAGAACAAACAGCAGTGGGGAGATGTACACAGGTCGGTTACTGAGGGAACTGAAATAGCCAGGGAGGTGATTAATTCACTTGTATCTCCTTAACAAAAACAGAGGAACAAAGCAATATATTTGGAAAATGTCTTTATTTTGTGTTCCCTACAATTTGAAAGCTATTCTTTGTAGCGAGACAACCCCTTTAAGAAGTTTTGATAAAAAATGTGAGCTAAGAACCTCAAATTTTCAATGTACCCTAAGTAGCACAAATGCTTTTTCAAAAAATTCCTATTCCTTGTTCTTTTAGTTGATAGTGTGCTGCTGATATTGGAATGTGTACGAGTTATTGACATGGGACAATATAAAATTTAAAATTGCATAGCTTTTATTATGTGATGAATAATCTTAATTTTATTTTATAATTGAAATTTCCCCCTTTAAGCCTTTGGTATTTGTAAATAAGCATCAATGGAGATTTCCCTTTCATCGATACAAGAGGCAGATGGTCAGTTTGGCTTCCAAGGTTATATTATGCACACTGATAAATGACTACAGTAGCTGGTGTTAGTTTAATGCCACCCTAGGAGGCAGCTGTGAAGGTATCGCTCTAGTGCCTGACAGGTGAGGGAGAGAAGTGTTTACTTTCACAATGACTATGTTAAAAGACTACTCCACCAAATGCATTACCTCTATTGAGATGTAGAGATATAGTTATTAACTATTTTCTGAATACAGGGGGACAATATGAAAACATAACTTTTAATAGTACCTCTAAAATAATGAAACAAACCAAAATGAAAGCCCGTGGCAAACATAAAGGGGGACATGTATGAATCTGGAGCCGACTCGCCCGTTCTACCTCTATTTTTAATAGTGTACAATTTGACAATCCACCGTCTTCTGATGAAGCGCCCGTGGAGGCGCGAAAAGCGTTTTAAACTTTTTTAGTGTATTCTTATGTGTAGAAAGGTGAAATACTTTCTTGACACTTTTATAATAAATTTGTTTTTACATTACTGTGTCTACCTCAACGGGGGTTATTTTTACCATACAAGCTCCGGGTATTTGGTTTTTTTGCCCAAGTTCTGGCTTTTATTACTTTGTTTCATACGGTCACTACCGGATCCAAGTTATTGAGAAGGTTTACCACGGCTGCCCGATCTCTATGAGCTCAGAAAGAGCTCTGTATGCGCTTATGAGTGGTTGTGCCTCTGAACACTAGCACAACACCCTAAGGTGAGCCTTCACCATTTTGTTCTAATCAGTGCATCTTCCGTACGTACTTTCACTATTGTGCGACCCTCTCTGTTTTCTTCTTTATTTGCAATCTGACAATATGTATGACAGTGTCTCCCAGCACTTTATACATGTGTCCCACCCTACACCAAACGTAGTCTCAGCCAAAGCTACTTTTAAACTGGTATGGATTTGTACGACAAAGAGCAAAAAAAACAATCCAGCTCACGGGAAGGAGGCTGCACGGACCCGTGGAGACAGCAACAGAGTGGAAAAAAGGAAGTATGTTCCAGCGTCCTCCAATTAAAACGAGATTTATTTCATTGTCAGAAGTAAAATGCCTAGAGCAACAAGAAAGCGCTCACCGTTTCAGATCACGTGGGGGGTTTTTAGTCATAGCCAAAAAGTATGACAGTTTCGCTCAAACTTTGGCACAATTTTGGCACAAATTTTACAACTCTGTCGAGACACGCCCTCAAATCTTTGCAGCAATCAAAAGTGTTGTTTCTGGCATACAAAGTGCCAAAATTTGGTGTACGACATTATACATCGTAGAAACAGGGGGTTTGACAAGTTTGTTTGGCTCAAAGCACATGAAAAAAATGGCACAGCCCCATCCATACATGTCGCCTAAAGTGTCCAACAAAGTAATGACCAGGAGTAGTGAACTGACCCTACAGGTCCGTAAAGGGTCTACACTACCCCTGGCCTAAACAAAGGACGATCACCCCAGTAAGGGCGTCCCTGTCAGGAACCTCACCCTAATGTAGTGACATTATAAAAATCCCTATAGTCCTCTCTCAACACGTTTTGATCCCCCTAAAATATGTTGGTGGATCTCTTCAAGGGATAGATAAAGAGGTACAAATAGGACATAAGGGAGCAACCTCATATACAAGAGAAAAATGGTGATCCCCCTGTGTAAATAAGATACAGCAAATACATACACAGGAAACAGTCACAGCAGAGTTAACCTGGACACCCAGGCGATCGCCCCAGTAAGGGCGTTCCTGTCAGGAACCTCACCCTAATGTAGTGACATTATAAAAATCCCTATAGTCCTCTCTCAACACGTTTTGATCCCCCTAAAATATGTGGGGAATTTTAAGGGGGGAAA
>JAODAL010063131.1:0-19395 GCA_025379985.1 Phyllomedusa bahiana
ACTTGTTCATGACTGGTTTCCTTGACAACTGTCAGCCCACGATGCCGGGCCATGCCCACAGGGCAGGGCCGGGCATGTGATGTCACGGGCCCAACCCGGAAGGCATTCTCTGCCTTCCGTGCTGTCTGTCAGAGGGCAGGAGCTGCACGGATCGAGCGATCCGTGCGCTGCTGCTGCCGACAGAGAAGCAGGAGGAGCGATCTCCTCCTGCGTCTCTCTTAGTTATTGTGACCCGATCGTCGCGATAATTAAGGGGTTAACCGGCCCCCCCAGCTGACACCCCGCACCGATCGCGCGAACTCTGCTTTAGAGTTTGCGCGATCCTCAGGACGTATCCATACGTCCAGGTGCGTGAACCCCCAACGACCTGACGTATGGATATGTCTAAGGTCGTTAAGGGGTTAAAGGTTTTGTCTCACTACAAGGATTGCTTTTTATGTTAAAGATCTTGCAAAAAACAAGTCACTTTGCAATATGTCTCCATTAACAGTGAACCACCTATTCCTAGATATCCCCTCTTGTATGAGCTGCATCAGCTCCTCTGGTCGCTATAGCTACAGACCTGTTCAATCTCTCCTGATAGGCTGGCAGCACTGGTTGCTATAGCTAAAGACCTGGCTTCTACTGCAGCCTAGTGGATGCCAGTAAACACGCCCCTGAATTCAAAATTAAACCAAGAAAACAGGACGAATCAATTTAGTGAGACAACCCCTTTAAATGAAGCAAAGAGATGATAGTCAAATGATGCTAACCCTGGGCTATACTGTATGTAGGATGAAGGAGCATTTCCATTGTCAAAGCTGAAGTGTAAAGGTGAACATTGATTGAGATTCTTGGCCAACAAACTTGTATTTAATTTTCAACTCTTTGGATGACTTGCACTATCATACACTACAGACTGAGAGTGACACATTTCTAGACTGATTTCTAAGTCCTGAGTAATCTGATATGCACCTTGTACATATTATAAGAACAGAACATGAAAATTCCTATTTGTTATTGAACGCCCCTCATATTACCATATTTTTCGGACTCTAGGGCGCACCTAGGTTTTAGAGGAGGAAGATAGGGAAAAAAAATTGAAGCAAAAAGTCCGGGCTGAAGTGTAGTTTGTATTGGTACCATTTGGGGATATATGTGACTTTTTTATCACATTGTATTTCAAGTTTTTGGGGATATGAAATGCCCAAAAAAAACACAATGTTGGCATTTAGAATTCTTTCCCTTCTATGGTGTACAGAGTACAGGATAAATAATGTTATCATAATTTTTTATTTTTTTATTTGGAAAACGGTGAAAAGAGGCGGCGATTTAAACTTTTAATATTTATTTGTTTGTAAACTTTTTTTTTTACTTTAATATTTACACATAAGAGTACAATCCCTTGCCTATATACAACAGTACTATTCTATTGCTGTATATAGGATTTTTCAATATTATCTATTACACCCTGCCTGTGGCAGGTGTGCATACATGGCAGCTGTGGAAGCCTGCATGAGGCTTCCTGCTGCCATGGCAACCGACCACCCACCTGCAATAACTTTGCGGGGGAGTTATTGGAGGGAGGAGTGGTGCACAGCACTGCTCCTCATTCCACTAGACAATGCGGCCGCGGTGGCGCCTAATGTGTTAACAGCTGGGACAGAGCTGGCTCCATCCCTGCTGTTAGCGGCGGATGCTGGCTGTATAGTACTATCTTGGGCAGGCAGGAGACTTCAGTGTGGTGATGCTGTGGGAAGCTGACAGCAGGCTTTAAGGGGTTAAACCCTGCCGCCGGCTTCTCGCAGCATTGTTCTTCTCCAGCCTCTTGCCGCCCTGAGGTAGTGCATTCGCACTATTAGGCTAAGTTCACACGACATAATTACGGCGTGTTCGGCGCGAGCTACCGGGGAGTGGGGGGGGGCGGGCTGCAGTCCGCTGGGCCCATAGACATGCATTTCTCACGGCGCGTAAACGCTGTGAATAATTGACATGTCACTTATCTCCCCCAGCGGCTTATTGTGCTAGCAGGGAGAGGAGGCAAAATCCATAGTTCTCTATGAGAACTGTGGATTACCTTAATTATTGGGACGTATTTCGCCCGTATTAGAGCGCAGTACGCCACAAAATACGGTCAGAAATACGTCCCAATTTAAGCCACGTGAACATTGCCTAAGATCCACCACTATATTCCCCAAAAATTTTGTGGGGAAAACTTGCGTCTTATTGTCTGAAAAACATGGTACTTATTTTTAGTTCTTTTTTTATTACAATTATTATTGTGTTACATCAATTTATTTTAGAGTTCTGGCAACCAACATAGACTATATCAATACAGTTTCTCAGAATTAATGTCTCCCGTTGGCACCTCAAGGCTTCTCACTGTATGATTTATGTTTTGTTTTTACCATATCCAACTGTCTTGTTACTGTGGTGATGTCCACAGGAATTTCTAAATTAACCTGATACATATTAGTTGGTGGACACTGGCAAAATAATAGTGATCTTTTGACAATAATCTAATAGATTTATTTTCTATCCAAACAGTTATGGCCCCAATCACATCCCAATTCTCACCCCCATCCGTAGTATCTTTTGGGATACCGTGAAAACGTTACCCTGCTGGATATCATGGCAGGTTCATGACAGGGACACAGAGATCTACAAGGAAAAAGTCTTCTGAATTCGACTAAAGTGGCCCTATTTACCAAACCAGACACAAAAGTGTGATAGTCGGGATACTGTTAAAAATTTATTCCAATGGATGCCATGAACGGGGATGAGAAATGTGATGTAGATGGGACTTCACAGAAGGGAAAAGCAAACAAAATATTTAATAGAATATCATAACTGTAATAATGATAACATTTTTGTTATACAGGAACCCTCCTCCAACTTTGCGGCAGCCAGAATTGTGGTCACCAGAGTTTAATGACTTTATTAGCAAGTGAGTAGTGATGTATATTTGGTATTATTATCTTACAGTACACTGCTCCAGTCTGTAGAGTACAGAGACAATAAATCAAAGGTATATTCTTCCTTGAGAATTAATTTGGCTAATAGGAAGTAACTTACTGAACTGCTGTAGATTCATGTGGAAAAAAATCTGCATGTGGTTTCTCTCTAGAAAGCACCAGCACCTACAGCAGCAAAATGCCTTCAGATTTCATAGGTGCACCATCTGACATCTGGAACACATCTGAGGGACATTGGGGTTAGGGTTAGTCCAACTCTACACCTAACTCTGGCCCTAGCCTTACCTTAGGGTTAGCATTGTAAAAACCCTAAACCTGAGGTTCTCTAGATGTGTCCCTTATGTGCCCTAGTTGCCCTATGGGCAAAAAGTGAGTATTAGACCTACAGGTTCATGCATGTGGCCCCAAATCTTGATTTTGGCTGACCTTAAATGAATCACTGAAATTTGGGTCAAATTTGACTTTGATCAGAATCCAAAGTGCAAAACCAGCTGACACCCAAGACTTGCAGCTGTCATCAATCTTAAAGGGGTTTTACCATGATGTAATATCCCCAGTGCCAGATGCTCGTACCGAGCCGACCACGCATGTGAACAAGAAGGGCGGTGCTTGCGGCCGTCCTCTCCATTCACTTTTATGGGAGCTTCCGAACGTAGCCAAGAGCACAAACTCAGGTATATTCTGAAGTTCCCATTGAAGTGAATAATGAGGAGGGCCGCAAGCGCCACCTTCATGATTCACATCCATGCCAGCTCAGTGCAATCATCCAGTGCTGGGGACTTACTTCATGGTAAAACACTTTTAATAGTAATTGTATAGTGTTCCTGTTTACACATGGTATGACATTGTATTAGATTTCTATATCTTCAGAGCTGTTATTTGGTCACTGTATGTTGTATTGTTTGAACACACTTTTTAGCATCTGTTATTGTTTGTCTGTTTATTATGTGGTTATCATGTTTACTCTGAATATCCTATGCCATGACTACATCTCTTTGTATATCTGCATATTTATTGCATTAATGCAAATTTCCAAATGCAAACCAAGCCAACAATTTGGTATTTTCTTTACGGCAAGCAAATGAGTTTTAAGTGCAGATCCAAACAGAGCTATTCAAAGCAGTAGCTTCTTGTTTTTTTCCAGCCTGGCCTGCTCTTCAAACATTGTATGTTGTGTCTACTGACACTTTTGTATATTTAGCATTTACCTTAACTAAAATCTAGATTTTTAATACTGTTTTAATGCGTAAATATTATTTTAGTTCCAGCTATGACTGTATTTTGTGCACATACCTATTTTCAACTTTATAACAAGCCAAGCAAGCAGGACCCCAATGCCAACTAATAAGCAACTGTGTTGCCCCAATATGTATCAAGTTACCCTTGTAACACCCAACACACATGTACGTTATACATGAGCATACAGCCTAGCACCATATAGTCTCTGGATATAATGTATATGCAAAGTGTAGCCATTGTCTAATGCATGGGCACCATTAGGGCAGTATTGGCAGTACTCCTGTCAAGGGCCCAAATCAAATTTAAACAGGGCCCACTGATATGGTAAAAGATAGGAATTTGATATATTGCTCAGAGTGTCATACTTTGCTCAGATCGTTTCACACAGTGTTCCACACTGTTCCCACATAGTGCCATATTTTCCCACACAGCCCACATTTGCCCACATGGTTGCAAATAGAGCTTAGCGATTGTTAGGGCATGCCCCCATGGCACCGGTTTGCGGACAGTTTTTCAGACGGTTTGCGGTTTTGCAGACCATCTAAAAAAACGGCCACAAACTAACACACCTGGCGCAGTCCGGAAAACATTGAACATGTTCATTCTTCCATCCGTTTTTGGATGGAATATGAACATATCAATAGGAAGGGGGAGGGCGGCTGTGGGGACGGCACTAAAACAGGACAAATACCAGTCGGATAAACCGACCGGTATTTGTCGTTTGCCGTGTGGATGAGCCCTTATTAGAGATGGCCGAATTTTCCTCTCAAAAATTTCGTTCGGGCTCACTTCCGCCGAATTTTCCGACAAAATTAAGTTTCGGTTCCGAATTACTTCGGCACGAATCCCGTTTAAAAAACAGCTATTTCCAGCTGCCCAGATCCTGCAGGGTGCTGTAAACGTTTTGTGCCAAGCTTAAATAATGCATAGGGAAGCTTGGTTTGGTCTTCATACAATGTTTGTTTTTTTAGTATGCCAGCAACCACATGACTGCCGCCGCTCTTAGAAATCGCTTCACTATAAAATTATCCCTGGCACTAAAGAGGGCCAAAACTGACCAAAAAAACTCAAGCGGGAAATGTAGCCTGATAAAGTCATGCTAGCGAAAGCTGGAAAAAAACAAGCTGAGAGCTCAGGTGCAACAATAGGATAATGTGGAGTGAACGGCGGCAGCCACAGCAGCATGAGGTCCAGGCAGTGGCACAACACATGACATTCAGGAAAGGCGGCAAAACAGATATAGGCCACAGAGTGGCCACAATCACCCAGTGTGGAGTCATGGCATCAGCAGCATGAGTTCAGGCAGTGGCACCAATGACATTCTGGAGGCGCAAAAAACAGTTTATGCCACAGAGTGGCAACAAACACAGCAGTTGGAGGTCACGCGGCAGCAGTATGAGCAGACAAGTGGCACAATGGCATCTGGAGTTGGCAAAACAGTATTAGCCACAGATGGCACAATCACACAGTGTGAGGTCACGAAGCGGCCAGCAGTAAATGAGGTCAGGCAGTGGCACAACAATTGACATTAGGGAGCGGCAAAACAGTATAGGCCACAGATGGGCACAATGCTGACAGTGGGAGTACACGGCGGAGCAGTATGAGGTCAGACAGTGGCACAAGAACATTCTGGAGGTGGCAAAAACAGGGAAAAGCACATGAGTGGGACAAGGACACATGTTGTATTGTCACGGCAGCAGCCTCAGCCAGCAGGCATGAGGTCAGACAGTGGCACAATACATTCTGGAGGTGGCAAAAACAGGAATAGGCCACAGAGTGGGACAATGACACAGTGAGTAGGTCACTGCCATCAGCCCAGCAGCAGCAAATCAGTCAGACAGTGCACAATGACATTCTGGAGGTAGTAAAAACAGGATTTTGGGCCACAGAGTGGACAATGACACAGTGTGGAGGTCACGTCAGCAGCCACAAGCAGCACAAGAGGTCAACAGGTGGACACACATGACATTCTGGAGAATGCAAAAATAGGAGTAGGCCAGAGAGTGGGACAAATGACACAGAGTGTAGGTCACGGCATCAGCCACAGCAAGGCAGCAGAGGTCAGAACAGTGGAACAATGACATTCTGGAGGTAGTAAAAACAGAGTAGGCCACAGAGTGGGACAGATGAACACAGTGTGGAGGTCACAGCAGCAGCCACAGCACAGCAAGAGGTCAGACCAGTGGCACAAATGACATTCTGGAGGTGGCATAAAACAGTCACGTGGCCACAGAGTGGACAATGAGCACAGTGTTGTATGGTCCATGGCAGCAGCCACAGCAGCAGCATGATGTCAGACAGTGGCATCAATGACACAGTGTGGTAGGTCATGGCAGCAGCCAAGCAGCAGCATGAGTGTCAGACAGTTGCACAATGACATGTGTAGTTCACGGCAAGCAGCCACAGCAGCAGCATGGAGTTCATACAGTGCACAATGGACAGTCTGTGTATGGTCACGGCAGCAGCCACAGCACAGCATGGAGGTCAACAGTGCACAATGACATACAGTGTGTAAGGTCCACGGCAGAAGCACAGCAGCAGCATGAGGTCAGACAGTGCACAATGACAGTTGTGTAGGCACGGCAGCAGCCACAGCATGCAGCATGGGGAGGTCAGACCAGTGCACAATGACAGTATGTAGGTCACGGCAGCAGCCACAAGCAGCAGCATGAGGTCTAGACAGTGGTCACAAATGACATAGAGTGGGTAGGTCACGGCAGAAGCCACAGCAGCAGCATGAGTCAGTACATGTGTGCACAATGACAAGTGTGTAGGTCACAGGCAGCAGCCACAGCAGTAATGAGTGTCGAGACAGTGGCAACAATGACACAGTGAGTAGTCACGGCAGCCACCACAGCAAGCAGCATGAGGTCCAGACAGTGGCACACTGACATTCTGGAGGTGGCAAAAAACAGGAATAGCCACAGAGTGGTTGACATATGACACATTGAGAAGGTACACTGCAGCATCCACAAGCACTAGCATGAGGTCTGAAGACAGTGGCACAATTACATTCTGGAGGTGCAAAAACAGATAGGCCACCAGAGTGGGACAAATGACACAGAGAGGTGTAGGTCACAGGCATGCAAGCCAACATCAGCAGCATGAGGTCAGACAGTGGCCAATGACATTCTGGAGGTAGTAAAACAAGTAGGCCACAGAGTGGGACAATGACACAGTGTGAGGTCACGGCAGCAGCCAAAGCAGGCAGCATGAGGTCAACAGTGGCACAATGACATTCTGGAGGTGGCAAAAACAGAGTTAAGGCCACAGAGTGGGACAATGACACAAGTGTGTAGGTCATGGCAGCAAGCACAATGCAAGCACATGATGTCAGACTGTGGCACAATGACACAGTGTGGATAGATCATAGGCATCAGCCAAAGCAGCAGCATGAGGTCCATACAGTGGCACAATGACAGTGTGGTAAAGGTCACGGCAGCAGCCACAGCAGTAGCATGAGGGTAAGACAGTGGGCACAATGACACCAGTGTGTAGGTCACGCAAGCAGCCACATGCAGCAGCAGGAGGTCAGACAGTGGCAACAATGACATTCTGGAGTGGCAAAAACCAGAAATAGGCCAAAGAGCGGGAACGAATGACACATTGTGTAGGTCACGGCAGCATCCACAAGCATCAGCAATGAGAGTCATGACAGTGCACATGACATTCTGGAGGTGGCAAAAACAGGAATAGGCTCAGAGGGGGACAATGTCAAGTGTGTAGGTCACGCAGCAGCCACAGCAGCAGCATGAGGTCAAACAGTGGCACATGACAGCAGTGTGTAGGTCACGGGCAGTACCAGCATGAGGTCAGACAGTGGCACATGACAATCAGGTGAATGTTGTTTTTGGTGGCAAAAAGTAAGTATGGCCACTGAGTGGCACAATGAAAGAGAGTGGAGTTGACAGGCGGCATCAGTCATGAGGTCAGACATTGGCCGCAATGACAATTCTGGAGGTGGTTAAAAACTGGAGTAAGCCACAGAGTGGGACAATGACAGAGAGTGAGTGAATGGCGGCAGCAGCATGAGGTCCGGGGGGAGACAGTGGCACAATGACATTCTGAAGGTGGCAAAAACAGGAATAGGCCCACAGAGTGGCACAATGACAGAGAGTGTAGGTCAACGGCAGTAGCCACAGCAGCAGCATGATCAGACAGTGGCACAAATGAACAGAGTGTGTAGGTCAACGGCAGCAGCCCACAGAGCAGCATGAGGTCAACAGTGGCTCAATGACACAGTGTGTAGTCACGACAGCCGCAGCATGAGAGTCAGACCGTGGCCACAATGACATCTTCTGGAGGTGCAAAACAGTATAAAGGCCACTCGAGTGCACCAATAAACAGAGAGTGGAGAGTGACGGCGGCAGCCGCATGAGGTCAGACAGTGGCACAATGACATTTTGGAGGTGGCCAAAACTGGAGTAGGCCACAGATTGGCACAATGACAGAGAGTGGAGGTGACGGCGGCAGGAGCAACAGCATGAGGTCAGAGAGTGGAACAATGACACAGTGTGGAGGTCATGGCAGCAGCCACAGCAGCATGAGGTCAGACAGTGGCACAATGACAGAGTGTGGAGGTAGGTGGCAATACCAGTCCCTGGTAAAGATGGTTGGTGGCAGATGGAGAAACTGTCAGCAGATGTGTGGCATCAAGGCGGGTGGCGGAATCAGAATAGTGGCTGAGGCAGGTAGTTTGAACCCAGATTCATTTCTCACAGTTTGGGTGAGGCGTCATGGCTGATGTTGTCTGACGCCTAAGGAATTGGTGTGTGGAAATCCTGGCCGATCCACGCCTGATTCATCTTGACAAAGGTCAGTCGTTCCACATTTCCCGTGGACAAGCGGGTTCTCCTTGGGGTAACGATGGCCCCCGCCGCACTGAACATCCGCTCTGATGCCACACTACTGGCCGGGCAGGTCAGCTTCTCCGCTGCAAACTCGGCAAGTTGCGGCCACATCAAGTTTGGCTGCCCAGTAGTCCAGCGGATCTTCTAACTGGGGTGGCAGAGTGCTGTCCAAGTAGGCCACCACCTGTTGGTTCAGGGTCTCTCCGGGTCCTGCTGCTGCTGCTGCTTGGCGACTGCCCTCCTACTAGGGGGTAAGGAAGCTCTCATCAGGACCCCAAAAATTTAGGTGCTGCTGATGAGCGGGTACTGCTCCTCCCCTCCCCCCTTTCCCCCGGCAGCCACGGCAGAACGTGAGCACTGAAGAACCCCCCCGGTCAGAACTGTCGAGGGTCGTCCGAACATGGACGGCCAACTGACTATTGGGGGATTTCCCTATAGTATTTGTTTTTGTCCTCCCTCTAATAGCTGGGAAAAAGGCTCCCATTTGGACCGTAGCGAGGGCCCAATGGGTGGAGAGCCAGAAGTCACCCTTCCCGGGATGCTACTATTCGGCTGTCTGCCGGGCAAATCACATGCTGGGGGGCCATCTGCACAAGTATCCGGGGGGCTCCCTGCCCCCATCCCATGTATACTGCCCGGTGCTTGGGGTCATCTGCCTGTCTTCCTCTTCCCCATTACCCCCCAGCTGCTCCTGCCCCTCCTTCTTGCCCCCCTGGGTAAAAAATCCACTCATTTACCAACAATCTTCACCCCAACGAATCCTCCCCCTCCTCTTCCATTTCAGTCCCCCCTGGACTCATTGGCCGCGAGATGTAGTCGCCACGTTCCAGTCCCCTGCCCGACAATTTTTAAGATCTGTTCCAGGACATAAGAGGGGAATGACTTTTATTCATCCCGTAGTCCGGGGACTGACAAATAACTTTGCCTCCTCGAATGGCCTCAACAAACGGCGGGTGTCATGCATAGCTCCACTGGCTGACATCAAAGTACAAGGGGAGTAACACCCAACAAAAAAAAAAAAAAAAAGAGTATGTTGAGCGTTAGGGGCTATCACTCGGGCATAGTCGAAGCGCCCCCATCGATAAGGTTTTTCGATAGTGACAGTCGATTATGAGCGTGCCCATTAAAAGCTATGGGAGAGCAACAACACCTTCATTTTACACCCAAACAGGGGCGGGAGAAGCTGGAATTAAATCCCAAGTCAAATGGATACGGCTACATCTAGGCAACAAATTAGGTAAAAAAAGCCAAAAAAAAAAAAAATCACAACATTCATATCCCTTCTTGTACCACAGTCCAAAAATAAAAAGGCCAGAAGGCGTATGATTTGAACCATCTTTTTACTTGAACTGGACATTGAATATCCCTGCCCTGGAAACCAGATGCCCCCAAACCTCGGCACTTTCTCGTAGTATAAGCATGTGTACTTTTTTTTGGCGGTGTAGGCTTCTGTGCTGAGCACTATTCCTCTGTATTTAGAGCATGTGTACATTTGGGGGTGTCAGGCCCTTTGTGACACTATTCTCTGTAGTATAGAGCTATGTGTACATTTTTGGCGGTGTGGGCTCCTGTGTGAGCACTTTCTCTGCATATGAGCTATTTTACAGTTTGGCGGTGTCAGGTGGTGTGCTGAGCAATTCTCTTAGTGTAGAGCTATGTGTAGGTTTGGCGGGTCAGGTTCCTGTGTGGCACTATTTCTTATATAGAGCTAGTGTAATTTTGGGGCGGTGTCGGGTTCCTGTGCTGAGCACTATTCTCTGTGTAAAGCAGGTGACAGTTTGGGGGTGTCGGGGTCCTGTGTGAGCACATTCCTGCAGTATAGGTATGTGGGGGAAAGTTTGGCAGGTCAGGCTCCTTGCTGAGCACTATTCCTGTATATAAGTATGTGTACGTTTTTGGGGGCGGTCCAGGTTTTCCTGGGGCTGGCACTATTCTCTGTAGTATAGAGCTATGTGTACATTTTGGCGGTGTAAGGCTCCTGTGTTAGCCTTTTCTCGAAGTATAGGCTTGTGTACGGTTTGCGGGGGTTTTTGTCGGTTTCCCTGTGCTGAGCACATTCTCTTAGTAAAAGTATTTTTACAGTTTGGGCGGTGTCAGGTTCGTGCTTAGCAACTATTCTCTGAAAATTTAGAGCTATGTTACAGTTTGGCGGTGTCAGGCCCTGTGCGACATATTCTCTGAGTATAAGCTATAGTACATTTTTGGCGGTGTCAGGCCTGTGCGAGCCTATTTCTGTAGTATAGACTATGTGTACATTTTTTTGGGGGCGGTGCAGGCTCCGTGCTGAGCAACTATTCTCTGTAGTATAGGCTATGTGTACAGTTTGGCGGTGTCAGGTCCGTGTAGAAATATTCTCTGATAAGAGCTATGTTCAGTTTGGCGGGTCAGGCTCTGTGCGAGCACTATTCTCTGTAGTATAGAGGATGGTACGTTTGGCGGTGTCAGGCCCCTTGTCTGAGAAATATTCTCTGAAAAGATTAAAAGTGCCAGAAAAAGGAGTTTTAAAACCACCATTTTTAGTTTAACTGGACCATAGATTATTCTTCTTGAGCCCCAACATGACCCACCTGCATGACCCCCAGATTTTAAAAAGGCCCGGAAAAGGGTCTTTCAACCACCATTTTATGTTTAAACTGGGAATAGACATTTCGGGTCCGGGGGCCAAACATTTTGAGCACCCCAACTAATGACCCAGATTAAAAAGTGCGGAAAAAGGAGTCTTTCACCACCATTTTATTTTCACTGGACATGATATATCTTCCTGGGCCAAAAGCATGACCCCCCAAACCTCCCTGACCCAGTTAAAAGTCCCGGGAAAAAAAGGATTTTTTTTAACCCCCCATTTTAGTTTTCACGGACATAACTATACTGTCCTGGGCCAACATGAGCCCCAAACCTGCTACCCCAGATTAAAAAGTGGGGAAAAAGGAGTCTTTAAACCCACCATTTTAGTTTCACGGACTGACTTATCGTCGGGCCAAAGATAGCCCCAAACTGCATGACCCCAAAATAAAAGTGCCGGAAAAAGGATCTTTTAACCACCTTTTAGTTTCCTGAAGAAATATCGTCCGGGGCCAAAGCATGAGCCCCAAACCTGCATGACCCCAGATTAAAAAGTGGGGGAAAAAGGGAACTTTTAACCCCATCTTAGTTCCTAGACAAGACTTATTGCCCCGGGGCCAAAGCAGAC
Organism: Phyllomedusa bahiana; assembly: GCA_025379985.1. Classification (NCBI taxonomy): domain Eukaryota; kingdom Metazoa; phylum Chordata; class Amphibia; order Anura; family Hylidae; genus Phyllomedusa; species Phyllomedusa bahiana. The sequence goes on from JAODAL010063131.1 coordinate 12,234, forward strand.
CCCCAAAACCTCTGACCCCGATTAAAAATTCGGAAAAAGGAGTTTTTAAACCACCATTTTAGTTTCACGGAATAGACTATATTTCCTGGACCGTTTGCCCCGGGGCCATTAAGGGGTCGGTGAGAGCCCAGGGCTGGCTTTCCGTCTCTTTTAACACGAGGTTAAAATGCCCTATACGCAGAACGAAAAACTGTCGTGCAAACAGGTGGAACGGAAGTTTTAGAACTCCACCTTTCCCTCAGTACACAGTAAGAATAGTTACGCTTGCCCCCCCGTATGAGTGCGGACCAATTGAGCTTATTGGAAATATGGTGGTTAACGCTCCTGTTCACCCGGTCCCCTTTTTCTTGGGCATTTTTTTTTTCTCATTTTACTCAACTGCTGGGGGGAAATTTGTCTCTGTTCTTTGTTTCTGTCCGGCCCATACCCTTTCCCTTGAAAAACCTACATCTGGTCAAGTTTTCCTTACCCCCTTGTAAAATTTCAGGGGAATTTTTTACCACTATTTTGACATGCAAGTTTTTTAGGTTTTAATTCAGAAAACACTTTTTAAAAAAGAATGGAATCCCACCTTTCTTTGTTTCTCTTTTTTAATTGTATTAAAGGGGTTTTGTCTCAATACGGGGTTTAATTTTTTAAAAGATCTTAAAAAAAAAGTCTTTTCAATATGTGTCCTTAAACAGGTCCTCCCTTTCTGTTTTGACAGCACCATCACCCTGAGAAACCCTTTTGACAATTTGAAAACAAATGTCTTTTAGAAACAAATTTTTTTTAAAATAAAACCTGTAGTATAGCTGCATGTCACAGCAAAATCCCCCCAAAAATTAAAAACATCCCCATGAAAAATTTTGCAACTTGAAGAACAAATGTCTATTAGAAACAACTTTTTTTAAATAGGACCTTATATTGCTGCATTTAAAAGAGCATGCCCAAAAAAAATTAAAAAATTTTATTCTCAGCCACTTTTAAAAAATTTGGGGAGGGAAAAATGCCATTTAAAAGCCACTTTTCTGTTCCAAAGGCCCCTGATTATTGCTGTTATCTCACAGCAAATGACCCCAAAAAATATAAATTGACTTCAGCCCTGTTAAAAATTTGTGGGGGAGAAAGCACTTAAAAGCCACTTTCTTTTCAAAGGACCACAATTATTGCTGTATCCCCACACACCATGCCCCACAAAAAATTATAAAAATGACTTCTCAACCCACTATTACAAATTTTTGGAGGCAACACCCCCCAAAACCCTTGAAAATGCAAAAAATTTAATGATGAATAGAAAATGGAATATGGTTTTGTCATAAACCTTGGGTCTTTTCAGTCCCCTCACCAAAACCAAAAAATAATGTTGGGAATTGAGAATAAAAATTGCAGGAAAAATGAAAATTTTAAAAAATAAGTTTTTCAAGAGGACCTTTTCTTTTTGGAGAGGATGTGAAGAAACCCCAAAACTAATCGGTGACCTGGGGCAATTGGGCCACAACTATCAAGACCCAGCCTGATTCATCTTGATGAAAGAAAAAACGATCCACTATCTGGGGAAAGCCGGATGCTTTGTCTTAAGACTCCCCCGGGGGGTTGCTAAGGTCCGCTCAGATATGCGCGGGCTGCGGGGCAGGACAAAACCCCCTTGGCGTGGGAGCCAGCTCGGGGCCCTTCGCCATTTTGATACCCAAAGTCATTGGTTCCGGAAAAAACATACAAAAACATCGGTGTTGAACCAGATATCGTGCACCATGATCTTAAGTGGGGCTCTGGGGGTTTTATGTGTGCCCTGCATTGCATGCTTGGGGAGGTGTAAACAAAAAATTTCCCAAGGCACCCCTTAGGCTTCTGCCCCCCTCTGCTGCGCCGCAAAGGGACTTGGCACTCTACTGCTGTCACGTCCTGGGGTTGTTCCACCGGGACATTTGAAGAACGTAAGCAAGCAAAAAAGAGTCTCCAGTTGACAATCAGCAAGGGCTCCATTTTCCCGCATTTACCTCTAATTTTGGGGGGTGGGGAAGGGAAAATGTGAGTTTATTTGTACCGGGGGGTCCGAGGGTGGCCACCCATAACTTTGTTTATTTTGAGGGCCTTTAAAGCGAGGATCATTTGGAGGGAAAAGGGAGCATCCCAAACACTCATGTGAGAGATTGGGGGCCCTTTATTTTCCCCGTCTCTGGGTCGAGGGGCACTAGCAAAGTCATCTTCCCCACTTTCCCCCTCCCCCCAAATTCGCGGGCCCAAACCCCTTTCCAAGGGAAGGACGTCAGTAAAAATCGGTGTCTAGGAAAACCCCCTTTCCCACTCCTCCGCTTCCTCCCACAGCTTCAACACAGCCCGACTTGCCTCAGATGACAACCTAAGCTGAGGGCCCCCTTGCACAGCCCTGGACCCAGAAAAACTGCCTAATGAAAACGATAAAATGTGAAAATGTCGGGCCCCGTGGATTCAACGGGGAGAAAGGCTCCGTGTCCCCTCTGTGCGGTCCCCTCCTCCGTCGCTGGGAGGACCCCGAAAATTTCAGAGTGTCCCAAAGATCTTCCAGAAAAAAATCACCCCAAAAGCTCAGTGACAAAAGGGGATCTCCGACTGCCATTTTGGTTGCTCTTAAAATGGCAGGGTAGTCGAGCTCTTTTACTGCCTCCACCTCTGGCTCAACCCCCCGAGGTCCGCACCATCTTGTCAGGCCATTTCACTTCTACTGCGTAAAGGGATTGCGTGCTCCCACAAATCGCTGGGGCATGTGGAGGGTGGAATTCCCGCTTTTTCCACCAAAAATGAACGGGTTTAAAAAGGGAGGCCGAGCTGACGCGCAAAAAAGCCAGCGGGCGAAGCAGGGTGCGGAAAGGGGGGGTGCGAACCAGACCCCGGCCCTTTTTCAGCAGGAGTCCAACCCCGGGGAGCTCTTTTAAAAATTTTTGGGCGACGAGGTTTTATGACATGTGCCGGAAGGGTTTGCTCCACCTACCGATCTTAAGGGCCCAGCAATTTCGCCCGTTTTCGCACACCACCTTGCCTGGCCAAGGTTCTTGTCACCCACCCCGCTCGGGGGCCGTTGCAACCGTCCACACCCTGCCTGGTGGGATGGTCTCCAAGGCAGATTAATTTCAAACGGCCTGGTGTTTGGGACGTGATGCCACCAAGGACCTTGGGGGGAAAAAGCCCCGCACCATCCCTGCGGTTTTGAAGATCGTGGCCGAGCCGAGAGCCCCGTCACCCCCAGAGACATTTACCCAGCTCACCCAGTGACTGTAACAGAGATATAGCGGGCCCTTGCTGCTTACTAGTCCATGGGGTGGTAGATGGACTTTTCCGGGCCCCAGATTTCAGACAACGCTTGAAAAATTTTAGTGAGCTGTCGGCCCGGGCAGGGACGGCTTTTTTGGCAAAGAAATGGTGCTCGGATCTTTTATTGGGCAGGCGAGGCCATGACGTGGAGGGAAACCCATCTTGTCCACCAACGGGAAAAGGGAACATTTCCAAGGCCAAAAGCCTGGCAATGCCCAATTCAGGCTTTTGGCTTTGGGATGGTTTTTGGGGGAAGTGTTTCTTTTTTTTTTTCCCAAACCTGGTAACAGAAGGCTGGCTGCTAGATGGCCACTGAAGGCGTCCCGTCGTCAAAATGGCGGGGGAGAAGGGGTAGAGGGGGCTCTGGTGGTGAGGTGGGACTGGGCAACGGGGAGGTGAAGCAGGCTGACCCCGACAGACCCGAGAGACTGGCACTGAGGAAGCTTGGTGGGGGCGGGGGGAGGAGGCGGAGACGAGGGTGGACAGTGGGTTGGGGGCCCCGCGTCGGTCTGGCCTTTTTTGGGCCCAAATGTTTTCCTCCATTTCACTCAGCATTTGCTGCATGTGACTAGACATGTTGGTGGTGGTTAAACCCCCTAAGGGTTTTGCCTCTATTAGGTTTACGGCAAAGGCCATATACATCGGGTGAATCAGAGGGGTTGTCAAAGAAGGCCCCGGCTTGAGAGGTCCTGGACCTTTTTATGGCGATAATGAGGAGCGGGTTTGCGCTGAAACCCTGGCTGGCGGAATCATATCAGCGGAATTCTGCGACCGCCCTCTCCTTTTTTTGGGGGACCCCTTTTGACACTACCCCCTCGTCTTCCTCCCCATCCCCTGAGGGAAACGCTCGCAAGCAAATCTGCGGAAAAACCAGATGGATCCGCAATTCATCATCATCATCATCAACACAGGGGACTTGTCGTCCCGACTTCGCATCCAGAGCTGGGGCTACAAGCAAGGGGGACTGCAAGGCGTTGCAGACCGCCCGGGGGTTTTTGCCGATTGACCGGGTTCCCTTTCCCCCCACTCTGAGGCATCGTAACTGGGCGTCGGCAACTAAATCATTCTCTTGATCTTTTAACATGCCTTCTACCCCAACCGCATTTTGTCATAAAAGGTCTTCAGAAAATGGATTACCACAGGGTTGGGACACGATTGAATTTTTGGGGGTGTTCGCTTCAGGGAACGGATGACGATGATGCTGATGATGACATTTGTGGCCGGGGAAGGGAGGACGAGGGGGTAAAACTGCTGATCAGGGTTTCTAAAACCCCGAAGCCCCGATTGGTGATTTTCGTTTCTGAGATTCCAGGGGGCCCTGACCCAGCGTGACAGGGCCCGACGGTCCTGCAAGATGATCCCTGGCATGCGTGTTGTTGCCAGCACTGGAAGGAGCCCTTTCCCCCGGGATCTACCTCCATGCCTACCCCCCTCTTTGCTCGCTTACCACCTGAAATTTCGTCCTGTTTAAAAATTTAAAAATTTTAGAAGGTTTTGGAAAACCTTTTGGAAAGGTCCTTATTAAAAGATGGCAAATCCAGCTATTCTCAAATCCCCTAATCAAAACAAAAATTTCTGGGTTCAAATTTAACAATCTGGGCTGGGCAAAAGTGCAAAAAAACGTATCGTTATTTTTCGCATAATACAAGTTGTTTTTGGAACCTTTCAATTTACCTGTGGTGACTATAAAATTGCTGTATAAGAATAAGTGGGATCTGAATGAACAAACCAATGCCCCAAATCAAAAAACACTATCTTTAGAGTTCGGATGATACAAAGGGATTTTTGGCACCCTTTTAATTCACCCCGTGGGAAATATAAAATGCTGTATAAAATTTAAGTGCAAGCTATCCAAAGAACAAATCTGGACTGGGCAAAAGTGAAAAAAAAAAAACGTATCTGTTAAGATTCTGATGATACAAGGTATTTTTTGGGACATCAACCCGTGTGACTACAAGATTGCTGGATTCAATTTTAAATGGAGGTGGATATATCAACAAAGGTTGGGGGGGTAAAAAAAAATTTAAAAAGAACACTATCGAAATGTATACTGATAAAAAATGGATTTTTCCCCCCTAAAAAAGGACCTGCAGTTAACAAAATGATGTGTATCCTAATATAAGTTCACCTGCCCCAAAATCCCGGAAATCTTCAATAGCAAATGTTTAATAATGAAGATATTTCAGTGCAAAGTTAAAACAAAACTTGGTGAACTTTATCCAGTGCCCTTTATGAGCTTTTCTGTGTTCGCCCCCGGGGCCCCCCCCCCGCCCCTCCTCCCCCGTACTTTATAGCGATAGATCTCTTTAAAAAAAATCTACTAACTACCTAAACTTTCCCAAGTCAAAACTAACTAAAACTAATAGTAAGGTTTCTTGTTTAAAAATAGATGATTTTCCTGATATTTTTAGATATGCAGAGCCATGTCCAACAGTATGAAAACCCGAAAGATGAGGCAGAACAGGAAGGGCTGTTCTATTTAAAAAGGTCATGTGATTGTTCCAGCCCAAACCAAAAACCCTCACTCCAGTCATGAGACGCGCACACATCTCACCCTGCCTATTCTGTAAGCGATTGGCTGGCCACCAAAATGTCAGGAAGCGCCGAAAATGGGCGATATTAATGATTTGCGCAGATTTTTAACTAAAAATTACGCTGATGAAAAATCTGATTACCATAAAAACCGGCCGATTTCAACTTTTTAGATAAAAATGCTCAACACTAAAAAAAAAGTAAAAACAAAGGGAGCTCACCCCAGTTGTTGGATGAGTTAAAGGCTTCTTTTAGTACTCCCCAGTTTGCGGCTCACGGGTCCTTAATCCCCACCCCAAAACGCCAAACAGGCAAAGCAAGCAAAAATAATTTTTTCCGAACCACATATGCAAAAGGACTTAATAACTTTAATGTGAGAAAAAGCATCTAAAAAAAGCGGAGCAACCAAACCCAAGAATAATTATTGCTTTACCACTAAAAAAAAATGAAAACCCTTATTTAAAAAAAGTGAAAAGGGGGGGTTTGTACAGTGGTGTTAGATTCCGGGTTATACTTAAAAAAAAGGGATACTACAGATACAAAACTATGAAAATTAGGTAATGACCCCACAAGAGATTTAAAAAATAGTTTCTCCAAACTTAGGTGAAGCTTTACACCGGGTTTTTTTCCCCCTAAACAAAGAAATTTTTTGGGAAATATTAATCCAAAATTACCCTTCGTGGGGGAGTACCTAAGGAAAATAAGAATTGTTTCCCCCCTGAAACGCCCTATATATCAGGTAACCCAGAGCTTAAAGAAAGACTAAGTACTTGGCTTGACCAATTCTTCAGCCTTTGGCCCCATATTATCCTGGTTACTGAAAGATATACGGCGGTTTTTAAAATCATTAAAAGATATACCGGGACTAAAGATCAACTTGGGTTAGTATGGATGTCAAAGTTGTATTCAACTTTCCCCCATAATTAGTTAGCCCCAGCTATACAGTTCCCCTTAATAAATATAGGGAAAATTTTTCAGAAGAACCCAATTATTTATTTTAGACAGATTGATTTCTTTTGGATACAACTACTTTCTTTTGATAATGATTATTACCTTCAAATTGACAGGAGCCCCCAATGGGACCATTCTTTACCTTCGATACAATCTTTATATTCCTGGTGGGGGAAAATCAATATATTTATAAAGTGGGCAATCCTTTTTTCTGGGATGTGCTTGGTATGGGGGTACATAGACGACCGCTCATCTTTTTGGGGGCGGGATGTGGCGTAAAACCCCCAGTTAATCAAATAGCTAACTTTTCCTTAACTACAAATTCACGTCGAAAATTTAACCCAAAAAACTTCATTTTAGAATCCTTGTTGGTCCCGGGGCCCGCGACGCTCCTCGGGCCCGCCGCAGC
>JAODAL010063132.1:0-19393 GCA_025379985.1 Phyllomedusa bahiana
CTCCATAGGCTTTTAAAGGGGTTTTCCCTGTCCCCCTTTTCTGTTTTGGTCTTTTTTTATGCCGACCAATGAGAATAGCTTTGAGAATTTGAATTACTGTATTTCCCGGCAATTTCCAATATCCTAAATCTGGATATTGCGCCGTTATAGATTTTTGGAAAGTACTTTTTTTAATGTCTTTTTTATTTTGGAAGGTTTGAGCTCTTTTTCTGAGAATGCTTTCCGATTTTTTTTGGAATCATACTCCTGCCGCACGGAGCGGAGCGCCGAGATTTCTGTTGCAATCTTCTATGCTTCCTCGCATGTTCCGTTCTCGCTGCACTTCGCCTCTGCCGGAGCATTTCGACCAAAACAAACCAGGTCTGCTTGTCGGAGCTGACGAGCACTGCATTGCGCCGCGCTTTGCCGACTCGCGATCGTACATGCCTCGGAGTTTTCGAGCACGCCGCGTCCCGCTCCGGAACGCCTACCCCGCGCCCACACCGCGCCCATTGCCCGCCCCTTCATGCGGGGCACAGCTGAAAGTGGCGAACGCTGCGCCTAACATCGCATCCCCGCGTCCAACAGCGGATTCGGGCTGGTGAGGCGCAGGATACGCCTGAAATCGGATGAAAAGCTCGATCATACATGTCGCCCATAATTTATAGAATGTGATTTTCTGGATTTTATGTTTGATATTCTGTCTCTCAATGTTAAAATTAACCTACCCTTAAAATTGTAGACTGTTCATGTTTTTGTCAGTGGGCAAACTTAGAAAATCAGCAAGGAATCAAATACTTATTTCCTTCACTGTATAACTACTATACAGTGACCATAGAGTGGTATATACTAGCATACCTCCCAACTTTTAGAGAGTGCAAAGAGGGACACATCAGGCCACGCCTCTAACCACACCCCAAAACATGACATCACACTAAGACACGCCTCTAACCACGCCCCCACAAATACATGCCAACTTTTTAGACAGGCAAAAAGGGAGACTTTTTCGGGATTGCTTTGTATCCGATGATAAAATATTAAGCAAGTTGTTATGTAATAAACAGCGAGGAAGCAACCAGGTACTTTTGCATCAATAAACTGACTATCTTGCTTTAAAATCTGTTTCCTGAATGAAAAAGAGGGACATTTATAGAGCTAAGAGGGACAGAAGGACAAGGGTCAAAAGTAGGGACTGTCCCTCCAAAATAGGGACAGTTGGGAGGTATGAATACTAGTGTACACAGACTCTGCAGACATATATGTGGTTACATTGCAGTTACATCTTGTGAATCACAGGTGACATTTCTCTGATGAGTCATTGACTTTCCCTTTTGATATGCATCCGATCCAGACCAGCCACCACTCGTCCCGACAGATTTGGACACAAATATTTTAGAATCTTCACTTTTCCAGCACCTCACTCCCTCCGCCCCACCTGTGTACAAACTTCCAAGAGGTGGCAGAGCAGGTATAAGCTATAGCTTAGAAGCAGTCTTCTAGAGGGGTGGGGAAGTGAGGGACAGAGGATTCACCCCCTGGAAATTGTGTTACAGCTATGGCATGTACCACTCAGAATCATGTTACCAGGTAGACTCCCCCATTAGGTTGGTAAGCTCTAGGTAGGTAGGTTGGTAGGCACCAGGTAGGTAGGTAGTACGTAGGACCCAGGTAGGTAGGTAGATTGGTCCTAGGTAGGTAGTAGTTAGGTCCCAGTTAGGTAGGCAGCCCCCAGTTAGGTAGATTGTAGGTAGGTCCCAGGTAGCTAAGTACGCAGTAGGTAGGCTGTAGGTTGACCCAAGGTAGCTAGGTAGATAGGCAATAGGTAAGGCCCACATAGGTAGATAGGCTATAGGTTGGGCCTACGTAGGAAGGTAGATAAATAGGCTGTAAGGGGCCCAAATAGGCAGGCTTTAGATAGGCTATAGGAGCCAGATAGGTAGGCAAGTAGGATGTAGGTAGGGTATAAGGGCCATATAGGTAGACAGGCAGGGTTTTAGGTAGCTATAGGGGCCCATATAGTCAGGCAGGGTTTAAGTAGCTACAGAGGGCCATATAGCTAGGCAGGCAGGGTTAAGGTAGGGTATAGGGGCCATATAGGTAGGTGGGCAGTGCTTAGAAAGGCTTCATTAAAGGTTAAAAAAATAAGAAATAACTTACTTACCTCTTTCCACACTCCCACAATGCGAGGCCCTCCTGGCCAGCCAGTCTCTGTGCTTGGCACAGACAATGCAATGATGTGACGTCATTGCACCGACAATGTCCACACTGTGGGCCGCCTGGTAGGCTTAAGGCCTTAGTCCTACCAGGCAGATTAGCAAAGAATGGACAATCCTGCCTTTGAACACTCAGGACAGTGGGCTCAGGCATTCGGAGGCAGGATGTGCTGGGCCCCATAGGTCCGCCCCGCCGGCAGTTAACTGTTATGCTCATTGCCGGCACACACAGGAGTGTAACTACTGTGGTAGCAGAAGTACTAGCAGCTGCTTCGGGATCCGGGACCCCTAAGGACCCCATAGCAGCTGCTACTTCTGCTACCCCATTAGTTACGCCCTGTCTCTGAGTAACATCCCTTCTAAGATCCTCCTCCCTGCTATACTTCTCCTCCTCCCTGTCCCTCCCTTGTCATCTTATTCTGCCCACACTCTTCCATCAGAGAATCACTCTGAGATCACATTACATTGAGAACCTACTGATTTTCCCTTACCCCTTTTTTCTGCTTATAAATTAATACAGAGTACACTACTTTTTCTGCTTGTGATTACATACTAATTCTACAGCAGTGGATAACCTTCATTACATACTACACGTCTGAAAACTGTCTAGGTCTAAAACTCCCTTTGTTGCCCATAGTAACCAATTAGAGCGCCCCTTTCATTCTTCTAGAGCACTGTATGAACTGAAATGGGTGTTCTGATTGGTTACTATGGGCAACAAAGGGAGTTTTAGACCTAGACAGTTTTTATACATGTGGCCCTTTGTCTCACAAATTGGAGTAGTATTTTCTCTAATGTAAGTTTCGGTCTGCTGCCCTCATTCCTTTTGCTTACAGTCTTACATGTGCCTCACAGATTTTTTTTCCCTCACAGTGAAGTTTCAGACCCTGTTTTGACCATGGTGACGAACGGGGTAACCACTAGTCAATATTCTGCCAAATCAACACTTCCTGAAGATCTCCTTTTATTTTACTCCTAGGTCTAGGTCTACTGTCTAGGTTTAAAACCCACTTTGTTGCCCATAATAACCAATCAGAGTACCGCTTTCATTTCATATGGTTCTCTGGAAAAATAATTGGTTGTAACAAAGTGAATTTTAGACCTAGATAGATTTCATACATGAGGCCCCTATTGTTTGTCTGGCAAATCAGCAGGTTATCCTTCTGCCAAACAAAACTTACCTACTTTTAAGTTTTCCTCCCTGAAAAGAGGATGTGACAACAGCCCAGTTAAAAAATAGGACAAATTATCTGAACCTCTTAAGCAATCTCAAATATCTTCTGACTCTAAAGGCTCAACAAATGGCCATACATCTTATTTACTGGATTCCTTCTCGATTACAGAACAAGATACACTGCTCACTGCTATCCAAGTAAATTACACTTTTGTGAAATCCACCTGTCCAGTTAGGGTGCTTTCACACAGTGCGTTTTTGGTGCATTTTTGATTGCGCTTTTTAATGCGTTTTTTGTGCAGGAAGGCACAGCATTTAAAGCTGCACATTGCTGCACAAAAAAAAGTGCAAATCACGATTTTTGCCACGTTTTTTGTGCAGCAATGTACAACATTAATTGCTGTGCCTTCCTGCACAAAAAAACACATAAAAAAACATTAAAAACTCAACAAAAATGCACTGTGTGAAACCACCCTTAGGGTATGTTCACATGGCTTATTTTGGCACGCATTTCGCCTATATTTCGCCACGCATTGCGCGTTCATTGCGCGTTATACACAGCGAAATGTGCGCCGCAATTACGGTAATCCATAATTACGTGTCGTCCCCCTGCACGTACAATTCGATCATATTGTACGCGCGGGGAGAGAATTGACATGTAAATTGTTCACGGCGATTACGCGCTGCGAACAATGCATGTCAATGGGGCCGGCGCGCTGCTGGTTCCCCCTGTGCTTTGGGAATACGCGCTGATCAGCGTGACTCACAAAACACAAGGAGTATTGTGGCGCGTACTGTACGTGCCGCAATTACGCCGTGTGAACATACCCTTATGAATCAACACTAATTGTTAATCAGTTTCTCCTGCTGTTGTGCAATTGGAACAGACAACTGGTAGAATTCATAAACAATTAGCAAGACAACCCATATAAGTTCGAGTTCGATTAGAACCTCGAACTTTTGTGAGTTTGGTTCGAAGTTCTATTCGAACTCGAACTTTGAACCCCATTAAAGTCTATGGTAGAAGATGTTCTGGGTAATTTTTATACCTATACAGGTGAGAAGAAGCTGGAATTACCATCTATAACAGTAAACTGGGATACGTGGAACAACTTAGTGAAGAACATTTGGCTCTAATAGTGACAGAAAAAAATTGATAGGCTAAAATACTTCTTTCCTTTCAATGGCTAAGTGAAAAGATGAGGACAGTTTGCAAGCAGAGGTTTAGGTTTAGGAGGTGCAGCAGTAGCAGCTGCTATGGGGCCTTGTATCCTGAGGGGGCCCAAAGCACCTTTGACACATAAGAAGACACTAGTATTGGAAATGACACATGGTGACTGGCAGGAGCCCCATTTCACTTTTCACTTTTCATTTGCACCAGGGCCCAAGAACTTGAACTTCTGCCTCTGCAGGCTGGACTAGATTACACGGCACTACCATTGGTGGCAGCGAAAACATGGCAATGGGGAACATGGAGGTTCCGGTTCGACTAGATTAGATAACCACTGAAGAACAGATTGGCGATGCTGTTTGTTAATGAGACGCACAGCGAACTGAGCAAGCGATGACAGGCCTGATGGTCCTGAGACTGACGATGTGCTCACCTGTGTGTTGTACGGAGAACTGGAAGGAGTGCCTTATCTCATACCTCCGTCTCCACTTCCTACGCCCCTCCTTGCTCGCTTACCACTTCTAGTTCTCACCATGTTCAAAAGCTAAATGTTATAGCTTTGCGCATGGCAAAAGATATATGTAATAAAAAAGAAAGAAGTGTATATATATATGTCACGTACCCGGACGTAGAAGTGGATCCACTGGACCACCGCAAGCGATGGTGTAAGCCACGCCAGGGAACGGAATCTAAGTAGGTCCCGGTTTTCACCAGAGCCCGCCGCAAAGCGGGATGGACTTGCTGCGGCGGGAGTCTACCAGGTCGTTACCCCTGACGTGACTTGCTTGCGGTGGCAGCCGAGGTATAGCGTGGTGCAGAATCGTCAGGCAGGCTCGTAGTCGGGGACAGGCAGAAGGTCAGGGCAGGCGGCACAGGTTCGTGGTCGTGGACAGGCACTAGGTCAGGGCAGGCGGCAAGATGCGTGGTCGAGGAACGGAAGCTAATGGTACGGTACACGGTAAGTCAGGACAAGGCTTGTAACGCTTTCTCAATAGGCAGAAATGGCACTAAAGATCCGGCAACGGCCCCAGGAAGGGGCAGGCTTAAATAAGGGCAGTGACCGGCAATAGCCAATTACCGGTACACTGGCCCTTTAAATCTCGCAGTGCCGGCGCGCGCGCGCCTTAGATGTCGGGGACGCGCGCGCCGGGAGGCTGAGACCGCAACAGGAGCGCGGCCGGGTAAGTAGAGAGGAGCCGGGCCGGCCGGGTGAGCGCGCCCACCGCCCGTCATGCTGGGTGTGCCGCTCGTGCGGCGACCACGGGTGTGCCCACGACCAGGGACGGGGGTCGCGGGCCCACCCGTGACAATATATATATATATATATATGTGGATAAAAATAACGCACTGGTATATTTCAGCAATATGTGGACTTAAAATCTGGCAAAATTACACTTTTTGGTGTTGAGTAAGATTTAGCAACAGAGAGAACTCTATTTCCTGGATACATATCTGTATGACAATAACATATAGTATATTTGAAGGGTATTTCACCCCGAAACTGCCAAAATGAACTTTTCTCCACTCAGAATATACCAACCACTATTTAGAATATATTTCGTTGTATAGGAGATTTGGAAACAATGTTAGACAATTACTGAACCCCTAAAACTGCAAAAATGAAATTTTCTCCACTCAGAATAGTTTTCACCAAGCAACCACTATTAAGAATATATTTCTTTGTATAGGAGAATTGGAGACAGTGTGTTATAAAATGATTTCACCTCCAATACTGCAAAAACTGAAATTTTGGGCACTGAGTATGATTATATGAGTATGATGTATATGAGAGTTAGGTGTTATGTGAGCCTGCAAATGTCGCTAAATAACAGCTTCTGGGTGTGGGAAAGATGCAGGCAGCAATTCCAAACTCCATAACTACTGCTGTCTATGGAGAGGAAAATGCTATCTATCTATGACTTGATTCCCTAAGCTTGCTGTACACCCCCCTAACTAATCTAAATAGCAGCTTTTCCTGTCTAAAATCGCTAATAAACAAATCTTGTGCCTGCATGCAAGCAAGCAGACAGAGAGCAGTTTGTACAGTACAGAGATTGATCTGGAAATGGTGATCTGAATGCAATGCAGTGAAATATATAACATGGTCATGTGATTTTAGCTGCCAATGAGAGCCCTACACCACAAGGATGACATTTTTGACACTTCCATGTGCTCTGCACTGATTGGATGGCCACCAAAAGTGTAAAAAGGCACTAAAATGTTTTAAAATGGCATATCAAACGCGATGTAGGACCGAACTTTTAATAGAACAAACAGTAAAAAGTTCTGTTCTGTTCGAAGTCTAGAACATCGAAATGTTCTACTAGGACTAAACTTTTCATGAACAGTTCAATCAACACTAGTCTGGGTCACTATTGTATTTTGTCATTGCTCTCACCTATAGAGGTGGTATCTACAACCCACAGAAATTGCTCAAGTGGTGCAGCTCACACAGGATGGCACATCAATGCAAGCTGTGGCAAGAAGGTTAGCTGTGTCTGTCAGCACATTGTTCAGAGCATGGAACAGATACCAGGAGACAGGCCAGAGGAGGGCAGCAACCCATAAAGAGAAACGCTACCTCCTATAAGGAGCAACAGGAGGAGCAGTGCCAGAGTCTTGTAAAATGATCTCCAGCAGGCCACTAATATCCATGTGTCTGCTCCAACTGTGAGAAACAGACTCCATGAGGGTGGTAGAAGGGCAAGTCGGTGTTGTGCTTACAGCCCAACGTCATGCAGGGAGATTGGCATTTACCAGAGAACACCAAGATTGGCAGATTAAACACTGGCACCCTGTGCGGATGAGAGCAGGTTCACACTACGCACATGTGACAGAGTCTGGAGATGACGTGCAGAATGTTCTGCTGCCTGCAACATCCTCCAGCTTAACCAGTTTGGAAGTGGGTCAGTAATGGTGTGGGGAGGTATTTCAACCCTCCATGTGCTAGCCAGAGGTACTCTGACTGCCATTACATACTGGGACCCATTGTGAGACCATATGAATGTGTATTAGGCTCTGGGTTCCTTCTGATCCTTACCAATGCTACGCCTCATGTGGCTGAAGTGTGTCAGCAGTTCCTGTAAGATGAAGGCATGGACTAGTCTGCCCATTCCTCAGACCTGAATCCAATCGGACACATCTGGGAAATCAAATCTCGTTCCATCCACCGTAGCCATATTGCACAACAGACTGTCCAGGAGTTGACTAATGCTTTAATCTAGGTCTGGGGAAAAAATCCCTCAGTAAAAACATCCGCTGCCTCATCAGGAGCATGCCCAGGCATTGTAGGGAGGTCATACAGGCATGTTGAGGCCACACACACTACTGAACCTTATTTCTTCGTCTTGGGGCATTTCCACTGAAGTTGGATCAGCCTGAAATTTGATTTTCCACTTTGGTTTTGAGTATCATTTCAAATCCAGACCTCTATGGGATATTAATTTTGATTTTCATTAATAATTTTTATGTTTTATTGTTCTAAACGCATTCCACTGTAAAATGAATAAAGAATTGCAACTGGATTATTTCATTCATTGAGATCTAGAATGTGGTATTTTGGTGTTCCCTTTAGTTTTTTGAGCAGTGTGTTCCTCCTGCTTTACTAAAAGACATGATGGTTGCTTTCAATTCCTTTCTACAACAGTTTATGCAAACGTCTCTTTCTAACAACATTTGGCGAAATTGGTCAGAGAGTACAACATGTGGAAACCAAAATTGGTGATTTTTCTAATGCCCACAATAAGCTGGTTGATGCTCACCACAGTCTAGAAGGCAAACTTGAAAGGGTTAAATTAAAAATGGCAGACTTGGAAGACCCCAGCAGAATAAATAACTTAACATTTCAAGGTATTCCTGACACTGTATCTAACTCAGATCTAACATCTTACTTACAATGTCTCATTAAAACATTGATCCCAAACTGCTTTAAATATGAACTGGCTATAGATAGAGCACACCACCTACCCAAAAATTTATATATACAGCATTTACTCAAAAAGTGGTTTGTTTATTTTCCAAACAACATTTCAGCGTTTATCAGAACCTTTTGCAAGCCTTGAAAAGTCTCTGATGAGGGCTGAAACATTACTGGGAAAAAAAAAAAAAAAAACACTTTTTGAGTAAATGCTGTTTATATCCATTTTTTGCTAATTTTCAGACTCCATTGGATCAATCTATGAAAATCAATCTATGAAAATATCAATGATTGCTTAGATAAACACCTCCAGCCACTAGTTTATAATGCTCCTAGTCACATTAAGGGTACTAGAGAAGTACTTGAATCTATGGAACAATTAAGTTGGCAAACTGAATATTCTTGGATGTCTTACGACATTGTTTCGCTTTATACAAGTATTCCTCATCAGTATGCTTTGGTTGCCCTTGCCCACCAGTTAGATAAGTTCACTACTTATAGCTCCAATTTGAAGGAATATATTGTTACAGTTATGGATTTTCTTTTAAAACATAATTATTTTATGTTCAATAATATGTTTTATTTACAGATTCAGGGTTGTCCAATGTGGTCTTGTTTCTCCTCCTCCCTTGTCAATATTTATGTGGCTTGGTGGGAGGAGAAATATATTTATGCTGTAAATAACCACTTTGTATCATCTATATTTTGGTATAGCAGATACATTGATGACACCCTGATAATTTGGAAGGGGTCAGTATCTGCCGTACCAAAATTTTTGGAATATATTAATAATAATGGTTTCAATCTATCTTTCACTTAAGAACATCAAATATATGAGATTTCTTTTTTGGATTTGTCGCCTGGAGCGATGTGAATACGGGCAAAATTGAGGGTAAAACCTTCAGGAAATTGGTTTCAGGCAACAGTATTTTGCATTCTGATAGTTGTCACCCTCTTCATGTTCTTAATAATCTTCTGGTGGGTGAGCTGATCAGAGCAGAGCGCAATTGAAGTACTGAAGAAGACTATGTAAAGGAAAAACAGATCATAAGAGCAGACAGGAATTGCTGCATACTTGTAAGAGATCTATAGAATAGGAGGGAAATTCGAACTCCAATGTTTATTTTTACAATATTTTACAATATTCAAAAATTGTTGCTATTTAAAAAAAAACAGAACTTTGGGTAATTTGCTTGCACCTAGTTTATTTGTAAACAAATCCTTTCATTCTCTATTTTCTACGTGGCTTAGTGTCAAGGGTAGAAATAAATGTGGTAGGAATAGATGTAGCTTATGTCCATTTATGAGTAAACAGTCCACTTTTGTATCATTGATGAATCTTAAACAGTACAAGATATGATCTTTTATTAACTGTCGTAACACCTATGTAATATACTTGATTCAGTGTAGACAATGCAATGTGCAGTATATTGGATGTATGTCGCGGCATTTATATTTTAGGATTTTAGAATATGCATATGATGCTACTCATATTAGTCTGTGACATCTTTCTGTGGCATCTTAACACTTCAGAGATGTTCATGGTGATGATATGTCTTATTTTTAGGTAGATGCTATAGAAAGAATTTTTAAACTGGTTTGAGGGAGAGATCGGATGAGTGTTCTTAAAAATAGACAAGCTTTTTTGGATCATGACATTAAATACTATATTTCCAGGTGGTCTTAATTATAAAACTGACCTTATGTATACTTATTAGATAGGTGATTTATTTTTATGTAATTGCATACGTTTTTTTGTTTTTTTTACATCAGTTTATTGCATACGTTTCTTTTTTGACATATGTTTATTTGATTGTATTGTAAGGTCTCGTTCACACCGCTTATTCTTGGACGGATTTCAGCTGTATTGTGCGCTGTATTTGCGCTCCAATATGGCTGAAATCCGTCCCAGGCATTACGGTAATTCACAGTTCTCATAGAGAACTATGGATTCCATCTTGTACGCGCCGTGAATAATGAATGTCTATGGGGCTGGCGAGGTGGTGGCCCCCCGCTCCGCCCCCGCTGCATGGCAGCCGGCGTAATTGTGGGGCGAAATCCGTCCCCGCAATTACGCCGGCAATAAGCCGTGTGAACTGGCCCTAAGGGTTGATGCTCAGCTGGTGTTTCCAGAACCTGGACCTTATGTCCTTACCTTACATAAACTGGACTTATGTATATTTATTAGATATGTGATTTATTTTTATGTAATTGCAGATGTTTTTTTTTTTTTTTTACATCACTGAACAGCTTAAGAAGTTGTTTGTGTTAATGCTCACTATAGTTACGACTAAAGGTCCATAATGTTGACCTGAAACACGTAGATTTTTGTGCGTTAGCTGTTGTTGTTTTTTAATGCTGTTTTTAACCAGGATCTAAATAAAGTGCGTTTTTTTATTTCATTGAATTCAGAGGACTGGAAGTAAACACTCACTTTGGATTTCATTATTTCCCTCACCACAGCTTGAGGTCTCTTCCCTGCACCCGTTGATTTGGACTTTGGAACATTATATTGTGGGATTTTCCAGGTGAGCGGACTATACCTTTTTTTTGTCAACTGATGATTCTGCCTCGTCTACTGCCCCGTTCATCACCAAACTCCCAGGGGAGTGGGTCACTGTAATAAAATAAGTGATGTTAATGTTTTCTATTCTGTTCTACATTCTGCCAAAGGGTGATGCATTTATTGGATTTCTCATATGTTCTTCTTTTTGCCGTGTTATATAAATTCTCCGTCCGGAATTTATGCTGCTTATAGCTGCCAACGTACGTTTAATGGTATGGTTCTGTTTTTATTTTTTACCCTCTCCATTCCCTTCTGCTCTTTCCCATGGACACTCCGGTAGCTCTCAATAATATCTTTCTCCAGAAAATGTTTTAACTGTAGTCTGCTATGGTTTGTTTTATTTCCAAAGCTAAAATTATTTTTTATGCCTCTACAAATAGTGTCACTAAATGTTAGTGGTCTTGAAAGTACTAAAACGTTCTTTAGTATTAAAAGAAGCCTGCCTCCTTAACCTCTTACTGACATAAGACATATGAGTAGGTCATATTACCGGTAAGGGGCTATGTTACAGCGTGATCCCGCTACATAGCTGCCGGGTGTTAGCTTTTAGTTGCATCTTCGCGGTTACAGGGCGGGTTGGTACCAACGCCATCCCGCGCCGTCTGAGGGGATAAATGGAGCGGGATGGCATTGGTACCAACCCGCTCTGTAACTGCCAAGTGTTAGCTGCAACTAGAAGCTAACACCCAGCAGCTATGTAGCGGGATCACGCTGTGACCCCGTAACATAGCCCCTTACCGGTAATATGAACTACTCATACGTCTTATGTTCGTAAGAGGTTAAGGAGGCAGGCTTCTTTTAATACTAAAGAACGTTTTAGTACTTTCAAGACCCCTAACATTTAGTGACACTATTTGTAGAGGCATAAAAAATAATTTTAGCATTGGAAATAAAACAAACCATAGCAAACCGCAATCTTTGTACACCCTAATGTATTGTGATACAATGCCTTAGGCGGCTGTATAAATGATCGCACCCCCTAGTGGTGAAGCACCCTGGAGAGAATCACAATTGAAATAAAAAAAAATTATGTTTTAAAGTGCAAATATAAAAAATAAAATAATAAAAAAGTTACACATATTTGATATCGCCATGTTTGAAAAAGTGAGATCTATAAAATATAACATCATTTATTCCAGAGGCTAAACACTGTTGAAGAAAAAAAAATCCAAATGCCAAAAATGCGTTTTTTTTTTGTCACTTTATGACCCCTAAAAATTGGCATAAATTTTATCAAAAAGTTGCATGTATTCCAAACTGATAGCAATGAAAAGTGCACTTCAGCCCGCAAAAAAATTACGCCTCAATCAAGTCCGTAGGAGTTAGTACAAAAAAGTTATTGGTTGCAGAAAATGGAGCCGCCGCGTAAATTTCAAAAACGGAAAATGTTTGGATTTTTTTTACGGTACCAAGACATAACAAAAGTGGAAAATGTTTGGCATTGCTGGATTCGTATCAACCTGTAGAATACAAATAGCACATCATTTTTACCGAAGATTAAACCCATGAAAGCAAAACACCTGCAAACATGGTACAAGTACATTTTTTTTACATTTTGCCCTACTTAGAATTTTTTTAGGTTTCCCAGTATATTCTATGGTATGTTGAATGACAACATTAGAAAGTACATCTTGTTCCACAAAATAAAAGCCCTAATATGTCTATGTAGATGAAAAAATAGTTATGGCTCTGGGAAGGCGAGGAAGGAAAAACGAACGTGAGAAAAAAAATAGGCTGCAGCAGGAAGGGGTTAAAGCTGATATATTCTGCCTTCAGAAGAGTCATTAATTCACTGCTAATTCTTTGTGACTGAATCACAAATCTTATCCAAGCATTATTTTCTCATGCTCTGATAGGAAGAAGGCGGAGTGGCTATAGATATTAAAGAAAATGTTGTATTTCAAAAACTCTACCCTGGAGGTAGATTTGTAACATTGGTTTGTAATCTGAATAATGTTACTATTGTAAACTTATGCAATTTATATTCTAACGCTCAACAGATCTGTTTTATAAACAAAACTCTAAAGAAAACCAAAAAAATAGCTAAAGGGAGCATTATTGTTGTTATCACAGGTACAGAGAGGGGCAGAGGAGAGGGCTGGAAGCAGAGGTAGCCATGGCATAGGATGTCGCTCTTGTCATGGTGGCTAACACTCTCATCAGCCGCACCTCTCGTGCCTCTCCCGCTCCGGCACCAGTGAATAGGGGGTCTGCACTTTAGATGTTGCTGGTGGTAGGTGTTCCCATGGAGCACACTCTGCCGATGGGCTCTCCCCCAACTGCCCGCGTGTTAGATGGTGTGCAAGATGCCCTTGTTGTGTATTGCAGAGTAAGCAGGCAGGAAACAAATCAGGATGCAAATCATATCAAGGTGTATAACAAATGGCAGTGGTCATTCTTTATGATACAACTCCATCATTCCAGTCACTCTGTAGACCGGGCAGGGCGATGTTCCTAAACCCAGTCCTTCGCTTAGCTAACTCTTTCCCTTTCCACTCCCATGCGGCCAGGGAAGATAAGGTTAAAGCTGACCTCTGCAGATTAAGACACTAGTACCCTGAAGGTGGATATCAATAAACCCAAGGGTGGAAAGATAGACTACTCCCCAGTGGGGGAGAGGCAAGCTCTCCAGGAGAGAGACCAATAAACTAAGTTTACCTAAAGTTATATAACCTTCTAACCTACCCCCACCCTGTGTTGTTATGATTTCATACGCCAAACCTTTGAGTGACTGCAGCTGGTTACGTTTCTGCAAAACATCATGACTATACACAATTCACAGACATGCTACGAAGCTACTTGCTGCCAACAGGGGTGAAATAGGGATCATTTCTAGAACCTTCTTAGGTCAATAATAGCAGAAAACAGTACAATTATAAATAAATATTATTAAACATTTTTAACCCTTAGTAGTATACTGTACCACTTACTCCTGTATACTGCACTGTCATATGTGGAGATTTTAATATACTCTCTGATGCTAGTTTAGACATCTCTTGCTCACAAACAATTTCAGCAATGGCTTGTACAATCATCTCTTTATGCGTGGAGTTGTTTCCACGCCTCTTAAAAAGATTGCACCTTCTATTCTCACAGACATCAATCATACTCCAGGATTGATATGTTCCTAGTGGACAAATGGACAAAGAAGAAGATAGCGAAATGTGAAATAGAAACTATAACATGGTCTGACCATTTCCCTATTACACGTTCTATACCTGTAGGTTGGGATGGTCGTGCTTAGTGTTGAGCGATTATTATTGACAAAGTTGAAATCGGCACGGTATTTACGTTGATCGGATTTTTTAGATCACGCAATAATTTAGGTTAAAATCTGTGCATAATCTATTAATATCGTGCCATTTTCGGCGCTTCCTGTCATTTTGGCGGCCAGCAAATCAGCTTACAGAATAGAGCAGGGTGAGATGTGTGTGCGACGTCATGACTGGGATGTGTATGGTTGCGATTGGCTGGAAAAATCAAATGACCTCATTTTACATAGAACAGCCCTTCCTGTTCATGATCAGTGTCTTTCAGCTTCTCATAGCAGTAGGACGTGCGCTCTGCCTCTGTCCAAACAGCTCAGCAAACAGCTCAGCGAAATTATTCTATTTCTCCACAGAGAAAGCTCTACTGTAAGCTGTGATCCTTACAATTTAGTTAGATCAGAGATTTGAAGATTTTAGGTAGTTAGGCAGAGAATTTTAAAGGAGCATCTACCGCTGTAAAGTCACGGGGGGAAGTGGGGGGAGTGGGCCCCCGCTGGCGAACACAGACAAGCTCTATAAAGGATACTGGATATTGTACAGCCAAAAACTTTGTTTAGACATTGCATTGCCTTATATTAGGATACAGATCTTTTCTAGTAACTGCAGGTCTATTTGTTAGGTGCAAAACTCCACTTTTATTCTCAGTATACATTTCAGATAGGTGTTCTTTTTCAATTTTGCCCAGTCCAGCTTTGTTGATATAGCCACCTTGCACTTAAATTTGAATACAGCTAATTTGTAGTCACCAAAGGTTGATTGGTGCATAAAAATATCTTTTATTATCATTATACTTGTCAGACGTGTTTTTTTCACTTTTGGTCAGTCAAGCTTTGTTGATAGATCTACTTTGCAGTTAAATTTGAATCCAGCAACTTTGTAGTCACCACAGGTGTACTGATAGGTGCCAAAAAATACCTTTTAATATCTGTATACATTTCAGACAGGTGTTTTTTTCACTTTTGGTCAGTCAAGCATTGTTCATACAGCTACTTTGTAGTTAAATTTTAATACAGCAATTTAGTAGTCACCACAGGTGAATTGATAGGTGCCAAAAAATACCTTATATTATCCCGTATACATTTCAGACAGGTGTTTTTTCACTTTTGGTCAATCAAGCTTTGTTCATTAGAGCTACTTTGTAGTTAAATTTGAATACAGTAATTTAGTAGTCACCAAGGTGAATTGATAGGTGCCAAAAAATACCTTATATTATCCCATATACATTTCAGACAGGTGTTTTTTTCACTTTTGGTCAGTCAAGCTTTGTTCATAGAGCTACTTTGTAGTTAAATTTGAAAACAGCAATTTAGTTGTCACCACAGGTGAATTGATAGGTGCCAAAAGTAGCTTTTATTATCCCGTATACATTTCAGACAGGTGTTTTTTTCACTTTTGGTCAGTCAAGCTTTGTTCATAGAGCTACTTTGTAGTTAAATTTGAATACAGCAATTTAGTAGTCACCACAGGTGAATTGATAGGTGCCAAAAAATACCTTTTATCATCCCGTATACATTTCAGACAGGTGTTTTTTTCACTTTTGGTCAATCAAGCTTTGTTCATAGAGTCAGACAGGTTTAATGGTCATACTGTGGTACAGAACAGGTATAGTCAATGTCCAGTGAAACTAAAATGGTGGTTGAAAGACTCCTTTTCCCGGCACTTTTTAATTTGGGGGTCAGACAGGTTTAATGGTCATTCTGCGGTACAGGACAGATATAGTCAATGTCCAGTTCAACTAAAATGGTGGTTCAAAGACTCCTTTTTCCAGCACTTTTTTAATCTGTGGGTCAGACAGGTTTAATGGTCATACTGTGGTACAGGACAGGTATAGTCAATGTCCAGTTCAACTAAAATGGTGGTTGAAAGACTCTTTTTTCCGGCACTTTTTAAATCTGGGGGTCATGCAGGTTTGGGGCTCATGCTGCGTTCCAGGACAGGGATATTCAATGTCCAGTTCAAGCAAAATGATGGTTCAAATCATATTGCCTTCTGCCACTTTTTAATTTGTGGGTCATGCAGGTTTAAGGGTCATGCTGTGGTGCAAGACAGGGATAGTAAAATGGTCTGTGAGTTTTTTTTCTGTGGCTTTTATATAAACCTAAGTTTGTTGCCTAAGATGTAGCATGTATCCATTGGACTGTTGTGGATGTTTAATTCCAGCTTCTCCAGCCCTGTTTGGGTGTAAGAATGAAGGTGTTGTTGCTATCTGTAGACTTTAATGGTCATCGGTGATAATCTATTATCGAATACCAAATATCTTATTGATAATTGCCAATATCGACTATCGACCCGATGACGATAGTCAACGTAATCGCTCATCACTAGTCGTGCTCCCTGTACCTGGAAAAATAAGGTTGGGATTCTATCTGGCCCTATTCAACAAAAGAGATTACAAAACTACATTACTTTATACTTTTCTACAAAGCTACACTCCACAAGTCTCCTAAAGTAAAAAAGCGAAATGTTAAAAAATGGGATGAGCTCATGACCAAACTAAAGGACCTAGAAACCAAACAAGAAAAGGACCAGTAATTAATAGTGATGAGCGATTGTGTCAACTATCTTTAGCGAGTCGATAGTCGATATCGACAATTATCATGACGATAGTCGATAGTCAATAACAGATTATCGCCGATGACCATAAAAGTCTATTAGAGAGGAACAACACCTTCATTCTTAAACAGGGGTGGAGAAGCTGGAATTAACATCCACAACAGTAAACTGGATACGTGCTACATGTTAGGCAACACAATTAGGCAACAAGAGTCACAGAAAAAAGTTACAGACTATTCACTATCCCTGTCCTGTACCACAGCATGACCCTTAAACCTGCATGAACCACAAATTAAAAAGTGCCAGAAGGCAGTATTATTTGAAACATCATTTCACTTGAACTGGATATTGACTATCCCTGTCCTGGAACGCAGCATGACCCTTAAACCTGTCTGACCCACAGATTAAAAAGTGACGGAAAAAGGAGTCTATGAACCACCATTTTAGTTGAACTGGACATTAACTATACCTGTCCTGTACCACAGCATGACCCTCAAACCTGCATGACCCACAGATTAAAAAGTGACAGAAAAAGGAGTCTATGAACTAACATTTTAGTTGAACTGGACATGGACTATACCTGTCCTTTACCACAGCATGCCCCCAAAACCCGCAGAACCCACAGATTAAAAAGTGCCAGAAAAAGGAGTATTTCAACCACCATTTTAGTTGAACTGGACATTGACTATACCTGTCCTGTACCACAGCATGACCCGAAAACCTGCATGACCCACAGATTAAAAAGTGCCAGAAAATGGAGTCTTTGAAGCAGTATTTAGTGAAATGGACATTGACTATCCATATTCTGTAATGCAGCATGACCGAAAAACCCGCACAGGTGCCCATATGGAGCATCAGTAGAAAATTTCGCAATAAGAAATAATAGTTTTCCAATACTGCTTCTGCTAGAGGTACTTGGCATTCTACTGGTGACATTGTTCCACCGTAACATTAGAATGTGAAGCAAACGAAACAGATGTCCCCAGTAGGTCAACGAGGCCTGTCTGGAAATCCTGCATTCTACTGTCAAGTGGGTTGAAGGAAATTACTCATCAAGGCAGCTGAGGCTGTAAATGTGGAACACACAGTTTCAGCTAGCAGGGCCGGAGATAGAGTGGGTGCGGTGAGAGACCGGGCATGACTCCTAAACCTGCATGACCAATAGATTAAAAAGTGCCTGAATAAAATTGTATTTGAACCACCATTTTAGTGGAACTGGACAATGGCTATACCTGTCCTGTACCACAGCATGACCCCTAAACCCGTTTGACCCACAGATCACAAAGTGGCACGAGGCTATTTTGTACAGCGACTGTCATTTAGTATATTTTTTAGGAACTGACATTTGTTTACAGAATTTATTTAGTGAAGTTTTATTTATAGTTATACATTATTATCATTTTGCTTTTTTTCAAGTGTGATAACATACAACATACCCCCCTTCCTGCAGTTTAAAAGGTATTTTTTACACGTGTAGATGTGTTAATTCGTTCGCACACCCTATAAGTAATAAAAATGTCCTAATCATCCCCAAAACACTTCATAGTTAAAAAGACATTTGCCCTCCTGGCTTCTGAGAGTGATTCAGCCAATGAATTCATTGATTTCCTTTTTCCTCTAAATCCTTCTTCAGTGATTAGGGGACTGACTCCCCTGGAGATCAAATGATGCAACCCCATAGTGACTCCAGCCCCAGGAAATGTTAAGCCTTAAATTGTGCAATTTGTGTCCAGCCCTGGAGCCCTTTTTGACATTACTTAACCTCACAGAAATCAAATTTTTCAAAATCTTATTTTTTAGAGAAATTTGGAGCTCTCCTGATTGCCCCTAACGGTGAGAGCCAGTGCTGCCATAAGTCATCTGTTAACATGGAGGTTCAGCCGCCAGGGCCAGACTTACAGTGGGTGCGGTGAGAGCCCAGGCTAGCGTCCGTCATCTATTAACACGCAGGTTCAGGTAGCAGGGCCGGAGTTACAGTGAGTGCGGGTAGAGCCCAGGTTGGCGTCCGTCATCTATTAAAACGTTAAAAATGCCCTTATGACACAGCAACGAAAACAGTCGTGCTGAAGCAGAGTGCGGAAGCGGAAGTGTGACCTAAGACATCCAGCCTTCCTCAGTACACAGTCAAGACCTGGTTAGCACTTGAGAAATTTCTGTCTCTACGAGAGTGCTTGCTCCTCCGTATGAGTGCAGATTAGGGATGAGCAATTATAATCGACAAAGTTGAAATCGGCATGATTTTTCGGCTGATCGGCAATTTCCGATCACTCGATATTTGAGGTGACAATCTGCAGATAATCTATTACTATTGCGCCATTTTCGGCGCTTCCTGTCATTTTGGCGGCCAGCAAATCAGCTTAGAGCATAGAGCAGGGTGAGCTGGGTGTGCTACGTCATGACTGTGATGTGTATGTTTGTCATTGGCTGGAAAAATCACATGACCTCGTTTTGAATAGAACAGCGTTTCCTGTTTTAACATCAGTGTTTCATTGTCTCTCACTAAGCAGGGGGTTTTGCTAGGGGCTCCTCTCAATACAGCTCCCAAACCTTTT
>JAODAL010063133.1:0-19393 GCA_025379985.1 Phyllomedusa bahiana
TGGTGCAAAGGAGCTGCTACCCTGGCCCCTGAAGAGCAGTGCGGGGACATGTGTACTGCACTGTATGAGGAGGGCTTTTTGTCCCCCAACCCTGCATGCTTTAATCTGAAAAGGGCGAATGGACTGTAGTACCTATTACTTTTGAGAGGCGTATATCCCCAAATATGAAGCACCTCACATAATGAAGAGCGTACAGGAACTGTAGTCCTATTTTTACTGTAGAGAGGCGCAAATATAGCCAAAACTCAGCACCTCATAATAATGTAAGAGCTTTCAGGACATGTGTAAGCACTGTACTGAAAGAGGGGCTATAGACCTTCCTCTGACCTCACTTTTTCCTTTGAAGCAGAACAGGACATTAGTCCCGCATGTATGTGAGAGGCGTATAGGCCGCCACTCATTTTCCTGCATTACCAATAATGCAAAAGCAGTAGGGGCTGTAGTACCCAACTTTTTGGGGGCCCTCGCTTTTGTGTCCAATGTAGAAACCAGACAAGTAAATAGGGCAAACATAGTCCAGTGAGGACTAAGTTTGCATATGGGGGTCAATGGCCCCTGCACCCGCCTTGGTTTTGGGAAAAATTTTTTTTTGGGTATTTATTTTAAAAAAAACTTCCCACACCCCTGTTGCCCTTTTTAAAAATTTAAAAGATGCATTGCGGGTTGACTTTGTTAAAAAAGGGGAAAACCTGTCAAAAGGAAAAAAAAAAAAAACAATACAGATTGAGGATAGAGCGTTACCCAGCTATTCTGCACCTGTGTGTGCTGGGTGAAATCCCCCACAGCAGGCACCCAGAAAATATGGTTAGGCAGTGAGGGGTCAGCTAGACTGTACAGTCTAAATGTGGGAGCGTGGCGAGACCCCAGCAGCCAGTGACTTGAGGACAGCGTCTTATGACGCTTCCCCGGCACCATTGCATCGAATGCTACACTTTCCGGGAGAGTCGGCAAATATGATGCCGGGGCCACAGGATTCCCGGGTTTTACCGTCACCTGCCCAGGACTACAGGACTGCCTCTGGAATCCGGGACTGTCCCACAGACTCCGGGACGGTTGGGAGGTATGAAGGACTTTAATTATGTGAGGAATCCAAGCACATTGGAGCAGATGTATCAATTCTGTCTCGCTCTAACACAGTGTAAAGTTAGACTACACAGTTTTACAATGCACCACATTTGTCATAGTGGTGAGATATGTGGCGCATGCTTAGACTGTCTGACTTCACACCTCTTCTTATTTGGTTTACTTTATGCCACTAACTGCGCCAAAATTTTGCTGCATTTTGTTGGCGCCCACTGAGCCATGCTCATATCCCTTTTGTCATATGAGGTGCAGAAGTGTCTAGAAACTGTCTAAAACACTCAATAAATGTGGTACAATGCATGTAAGTCATTATTTTTGGTGCTAATTGCGGAAGAATTCTGGGGCTACTGGCTTGATAAATGTGCCCCAATGTATGTAAGAAACTCCATTTACAGGAAGCCAGGAAACTCCTTTACATATGTTCCAACCAGCCCTGCCTTCACTCAAAATGGAGCAGCAGGAAATCTCAAGAACGGTAAAGAATAATAATCGAAAGTGGGAGGTGTATGTCTCTATGTACAATCCTGTCTGAAATCAACAATGCGGGAAGATACAGTGAATGAGCATTTTGAATCATTGTGGGTAGATATGCATGGGGGTAATAACAATAATAAAATTCTACTAGAACCCATGGAAGATGTACTCCTCAGGCAAATAGATGAGGCGGCTAATCAGAATGAGGTTGTTATTATGGGCGACTTTAACTACCCAGAAATAAATTGGGAAAATGAAACTTGTGGCTCTCATAAAGGAAACAGGTTTTTGTCAATAACTAAAGATAATTACCTTTCCCAAATGGTGCAGGAGCCGACTAGAGAGAAGCCTCTACTGGACTTAATATTAGACTAACAGACCTGACAGAGTAACAAAGGTTCAGGTTGAGGGGAACCTAGGAAATAGTGAACACAATATAATATAATACAATTCCATTTATCCTTCAATAGAGTATTTTGTCAAAGACACAAAATAAAAAAAAGGGGATGTCTTCCTAAAACTGTGTAGTTTCCCTTTTTGACAGGGTCTACTAGGGTCAATCTACCTATCCCCACCTATTTGTTTTCTTGACACTTTTCGTGTGTATTTTATTAGCATTTCTAAATAAAAACTAAGTTTTAGGACTATATCCCCTTTCTTTTCGATTTTGTAGAAAAGAAAGAAAGCCAGCTCACCATATCCGGATGTTTGGATTGCACGGCTGTGGTCTGGAAAGCACCAACAGAGACAGCACCGAAGTGGACACAGATTGCCAGCAACTCCAATAGTAAAATCCAATTGCCTTTATTGTATTGCCATTAAAAGAACGAAGACATAGGGCCAAAGATGCGGTGGCCTGGTACGCTGACGCGTTTCGGGCTGTACAAAGCCCTTAGTCGTAGCACAAACATATCCATAAACCATTTCCTTATATACCTTACAAACATAACTCACCTGTGTGCCCGCAGGACAATTCACCGCGATTTCCGGCAACCCACGCATGCGCTCCTGAACTTCCGGGACGCCAAGACACGCGGCATAGAGCGGCCACAGCGCAACTCCGCCCACACAAGGTGGGAGACAGTGACGATGCAGCCGCGTAAATTGACGCGCGCCAATGACGCCCCAGAGCAGGAAGACCCATGCATCGGCATAAAGAAAATCACAGTGAATGCCTGCATACCCATCAGGGAGAACAAGTGAATAAAAAAACATTCTATAAAGTAACAAAATTATTAAAATTCAATCACAGGTGTCCATGAAAGTGAAGCTGTAATTCCAAAAGATCACATCGGTGGCTGTTTACATGTATGTTTGACACATATGGTGAGATACTCTAATAATGTAACATAGTTTCATTACGGATGTTGAGACCGCTGGACACATAGTGTTTAATGTATGTATGCAGAAGGCCTCACGATCTCTGATTTTGGCTTCCAAATTGCCACCTCTCCTGCCTAGAGATACCTTTTCTATACCAAAAGCTTTAAAATGTTGTATATTAGAATTATGGGTTTCTACAAAGTGTCGCGAGGCTCCAGACAAAGTACGACCCCTGGGATTTTTTATCCCATTAAGATGTTCTAATATTCGAATTTTTAGTTTGCGCATTGTGCAAACTATATATAATAAATTGCATGAGCTACATTGTATTACATAAATTACTGCCATGGTGTTGCAGTTAATATATTGTCTAATAGGAAAATTCTTTTGCCTTCCATCTGAGAAGGTGCGTGTTGGAGTCACAAACGCACAAGTTTTACATGGGTGGCCCCGACACCTAAAGAAACCCCTATTGCGTAACCACATGGGCTGAACAGCATTTGAAGTTATAAGATTAGGTGAAATAACACTCCCTATATTTTTTCGACTTCCTAGATACTATACGACAGCCCTCCTCCAAAATATTTGCCAAAACCGGGTCTTGTCTGAGAATTGGCAAATGCTTCATAATAATGTTTCTTATTTGCTGAAATTGAGCGTTGTATTCTAGGACAACTGTGGGAATATGTCGACTACAAGAGGATTTTTCTTTTGTTTTTAATAGGTTGTCCCGTGGTATATGTTCAACTTTTACTAAGGCACGATTAAGTACCCAATTTGGATAACCCCGAATAGACAGGCGTGAGCAGATTTGGTGAGCTTCTTTTTGATATTCTTGTATATTGGTACAATTTCTCTTAGCTCTAATGAGCTCTCCTATTGGAATTGATAATTTTGTATGTCTTGGGTGATTGCTGTTGTAATGCAATATAGTGTTACCCGAAAGTGGTTTCCTAGAGGTTTGGGTAGAAATGGGGAGACCTGGTGTACCTGTCAGAATTAAATCCAAATATGCAATTTTATATGTGTGCATTGTAAATGTAAAAAACAAATTAAAAGGATTATTATTAATGAAGTCGATGTAGAGTGGCACGGCACACACCGTGCCACGCCAAATGAGTAGAAGGTCATCTATGTATCTGACGTACCACTCCACATCGGCCACAAAAGGATTACAAGAACTGAATACATAACTGGCCTCCCACCATGATACCACCAGATTCGCTAATGACGGGGAAAACTTAGCACCCATTGAAACTCCGTGTTGTTGTAAATAGAATTGCCCATCGAACATAAAAAAATTATGCTGCATCAAAAATGAGGTCACCATCTTAATGTAAATTTTGATCTCAGGAGTATAATTGCTGTGATAGTCTAAGTGATAGTCTAGCGCACGCAACGCAATGGGTAAGGGAATGCTAGTATAAAGAGATGTAACATCACACGCCAGCCATACATAATCTGACCTCCAAATCTTATGGGAGAGATTATTTAATACTGATTTGGAATCTCTTAGGAAACCTGGTACTCTTGTCACCAATGGCTGCAAACAAGTATCCAGCCATTGGCAGAGTCGTTCGCACAGGGAATTCATCCCTAAGACTATGGGACGCATAGGGGGCGGGGTCACCCCTTTGTGAATTTTTGGGAGGCCATACAAGAGGGGAACGGTGGAGTCAGAACAGACCATGTACTCTGATTCCTTCCCAGTGAGGACATGTAATGCTCTACCCTCCTCTATGATGTCATTCAATTTTAATCGAAAAGAGATGGTAGGATCCGAAGGTAATTTTTTATATATAGTAGTAGCAGACAACATCATTTTTATTTGTTGTACATAGTCAGCTTGATTCATCACTACCACCGTTCCCCCCTTGTCAGCCATTTTCACCACTATTTGATGCATACTGCGAAGCTCAATAAGTGCTTGTTTTTGTTTCCTAGTTAAATTTGAGTTTCTACTTGTTGTTCCATCTAGTTGTTTGATATCTTGTTCTACTAGAATTTGAAATACATCCATGCAATTAGCTCTGGCATGTATTGGATAGAAAGTGGGATTTTTAACTTTGAACTCACTAGCCTTTTCCACTAAACCCATACCAGAAGGATTCAATTCATGCAGTGTAAGTACCGCCATCTGTTCACAAAAAATGAAATTCCGAAATTCATTTGGTGACATTATTGTAGTCTCGGGCGATCTCTCTTCTTCTCTGCTGTTATAGAAATGTCGCTTTACTGTTAAGTCCCGTACAAACCTATTTACACTTTTTAAGATGGCGAAGGTATCAACTGATTGATCTAAACCAAAATTAAGTCCCAATTTCAAGACTTCTTCATGTTCCTTGGTTAAGGCTTGACTAGACAGATTCAGAATGTTTAGGTTTTCTGCACATTGTTCTTTCTCCTCCGGACTTTTCGCTCTAGGTTTGCGTGCGTGCTTGCGTCCACCTCATCGGATTCGTTTTTTGACGAGTGTCCCATTCTAGCAGGCACACCTTGGCTGGCACCCGGAGGGTCAACTGAGTCATCCTCTGAATCCATAGAATTTATCGATGATTCTGAACTAAAGTTCACTCGTTTGGCCAATTTAGCCTCTCTTCTGGATTGCCAAGATCTATTTTTAAGAATGGATCTAGGAGTGCTGTTGGTGCTGTCTCTATTTGGCCACTGGTACACATTCCCATTTTCATAGTCTGTGGTATCCCTTTTAAACTTTCGTTTCTTAGTAGCCATAATCGTTGTTTCTAGGGTTGCCACATTTTTATTGACTTTATCCATGATTTGTGTGTATTCTGATATATTTTCGTATTCAGAAAGCTTGGCCTCTAGATCCTGAATTTGAGACGATAACTCATCCAATTTGGTTTGTTCTTCCTGTATTATTAACTGCATTAGACTTTGTGAGCATAAAGATAAAGCTTCATTCCATTTGAATTGAAAAGCTTCTGAGTACACAAAGGTTGGTGTTTTCCTCAACCGCAATCCGCGAGGAATCATTTTCTTTTGTATGTATTGTTGCAGGGTAGTTAAATCCCACCAAATGCGCACTTCTTGCGTTAGAGCTTTTTCTAGATTTTTGAGTAAACCACGCCACTCAACATTAGTCTGCTCTATAACAGCTTGCACATCGAACACCTGTGCCACCTTTTCGCCTCTATTAGATCTTAATGAGGAGGCCATTTCTACTTTCACTTGTAAGTTTGCAGTAATAATGTCTTCGTATGTAACAAATTCTTATTATAGGTACATGGCAATGGAATATTAAGTTTTAATAATATAACCGATATGTGTGCACGGCACCAGACAGGTAGATATAGCAGAAAAGAAAGAAAGCCAGCTCACCATATCCGGATGTTTGGATTGCACGGCTGTGGTCTGGATAGCACCAACAGAGACAGCACCGAAGTGGTCGATTTTGTGTCTGCAACTAGTTAAAGGGTGTGGATTTCTGGTTCACTTTGTTAACCGGTATCCGTTGGTATATATTTTGTCAAGGAGCCACAAAAAAACTGAATTAAAGGAAAGCTAATTTTATCCTGCTTAGAGAGGCCCTAAACCACATTGACTGGGACAAGGTTTAAAAATAGAAGAACAAATAATAAATGGGAGATATTTAAAAACATCTTAGGTGTCCCCTGTGAGAGGTACATATCTTATAAGAATAAAATAATTACAAACAGGAAAAACCCAATGTGGATCAACAGGGAATAAAGAAGGTAATGAATAACGAAAAGAAAGCTTTTCAACTACTAAAACAGGAGGGCAGTGAAGAGCACTAAAAAACTATAAGGAAAAAAATAAAATATGTAAAATAATGATAAAGGCAGCAAAGCTGGAGACAGAAAGAATTATTGCAATAGAAAATAAAACTAACCCCAAAATATTGTTTAACTATATAAATAGTAAAAAGATTAAAATGTAAAAGTTGGCCCTTTAAAAAGTAGTGAGGGCGGTACTGTAAAGGGCGATGAGGAGAAAGCAAACCTATTAAATAATTTCTTCTCCACTGTATTTACTGAGAACAATGACCTTCCTGTTGATGAGCAAAGGGAGGAGGTAAACTCCAACTTAAATGTTTCTTGTCTAACCCAGGAAGAAGTGCAGCTCCACCTCAAGAAAATGAAAATAGATAGATCCCCAGGTCCTGATGGCATACACCCGCGTGTCCTAAGGGAGTTAAGTGATGTCATAGATATGCCCCTATTCTTAATATTTATGGACTGTCTAATAACAGGGTATGTCCCAAAGGACTGGTGCAGAGCAAAGGAAGGGCCAATATTCAAAAAGGGTCAAAAAGTGACCGGAAACTACAGGTCGGTGAGTGCAACCTCTGTTGTGGGTAAAATGTTTGAAGGTTTTCTAAGAGATGCTATCCTGGATTATCTCACTGAAAATAAATGTATAACTCCGTTCCAGCATGGGTTTATGAAGGATCGGTCCTGTCAGACTAATCTCATCAGCTTCTATGAGGAAGTCAGTGCTAGACTGGATCAGGGTGAGGCACTGGATGTCATATATCTAGATTTTTCTAAAGCATTTGATACTGTGCCACATAAAAGGTTGGTAAGTAAAATGAGAATGCTTGGACTGGGGGAAAATGTGTGCAAGTGGGTAAGCAACTGGCTCAGAGATAGAAAACAAAGGGTGGTAATTAACGGTGCATACTCAGACTGGATCCCTGTTACTAGTGGGGTACCACAGGGCTCAGTATTGGGCCCTATCCTCTTTAATATATTCATTAATGATCTTACACATGGATTGCACAGTAGAATATCGATCTTTGCAGATGATACTAAGATCTGTAAAATCCTTTTATACAAACATTCCCCACAAGGATGGAGTAGCAGCATGTCGGACACACCTGGAAAAACTAAACCTCCCAGAAAAACCAGTCATACAGCTCATCCAGTTAATACTCAGCCACAACTATTTTACTTTTGGAGAAGACCTGTATCTACAGCAAATGGGAACTTCCATGGGGTCCAGATGTGCGCCCCAGTATGCAAATCTCTTTATGGCGGTACTGGAAGGAGCATATTTATCAACATGCACCACCAAACCCATGATGTACCTCCGTTATATCGATGATATCATTGTCATCTGGACTGCGGGCGAGGAGGCCCTAATTCAATTCCATAATGACTTCAATAACTTTCACCCCACCATCAACCTCAAGCTTACCTATTCAGAGAGCAAAATCCACTTTCTGGATACCACAATACACATTAAAGACCACCAGCTACTCACATCAGTATACCACAAACCCACAGACAGAACGGCCTACCTCAGGAATGACAGCTTCCACCCCAAGCACACAAAGCAATCCATTATATACAGCCAGGCTATACGGTACAATCGTATTTGCTCCGACAAAGCAGACCTGGACAAGCACCTTCTGGATCTGAGGACGAAATTTCTCAAACTTGGATACAAACCAAAATTGACGGATAACCAAATAAACAAAGCAGCAGCCATCAACAGAGACAGTCTGCTCACATACAAAGAGACCCAGAATGAAGAACGAGTGCCCCTAGTTGTCACCTACAACCCACAGCTGGAGATCCTACGAAAGATTGCCAAGGAACTCCAACCTGTGCTACATAGGGACAACAGACTCAAAGAAATATTCCCAGTCCCCCCTCTCCTTTCCTTTTGGCAACCAGCAAACCTGCGGCGTATTATTGTCCGGAGCACCTTGAAGGCCCCAACAGAAAATGGCACCTCACCCTGCCTGCAGAACAGGTGCAAGACCTGCAGGCACATCCACACTGCTGACAGTGTACCTGTCCCACAGTCACAGCAGGTGCACAGAACTAGGGGGACATTTTCCTGCAGGTCTTCCAATGTGGTGTATCTGATTATGTGTGCGCAATGTCCTACCACAGGCTTTTTTGTTGGGGAAACAGGGCAGAGACTCAGTCAGCGCATGAACTCACACAGATTCACCATTAACAACAACAGAACAGATCTGCCAGTGGCCGCACATTTCTCTGGAGAAAATCATTCCATGGAAGATTTGCAGGTTACGGTCTTAATGGGACATTTTAAGACACAGAGGGAGAGGAAGGAATGGGAATATAAATTAATGCAAAAATGTAAAACTCTGCAAAATGGATTGAATATTCATAGCAGCTTCATGTCAAACTATGTGTGAACTGTGAGAGCAACAAATTTCCCCTGATTGCAAATAGATAAGAGAAATAATTACTGATCCCTCCTGTCACACCTCACAAGTTTCCAGACTGTTTATTTCTTGACCTGTTGTAAATGACTGCTCTACTTATATTGCATTTTGTTATTTTTAAGGATTCTAAGATCCTTTGAAGATCCAGGTCTTTTGTGTATAAAAAGTCTGTGTATTTTCAGTTTGTTGTATAACACCATGTCTGAAGAAGAGAGCTAGTCCTCTCGAAAGCTCACTATCAAATATACTCTGTTAGCCTCTAAAAGGAATCTCCTGATTTCTTCACTTTTCTACTACTTTCTATGGCTAACATGGTACAACATTATACTACTAAGCTCTGTAAAGTAATTAACACAATAGAGGATAATGTTTTATTACAAAGGGACCTGGATAACTTGGAGGCCTGAGCAGAGAAGTGGCAGATGCGGTTAAACACAGAAAAATGCAAGGTTATGAACATTGGGAGGAAAAAGCCATTCCATGACTTAATGTTAAATGGAAAAACTCTGGGTAGAAGTGACTTATAGAAGGACTTGGGAATCCTGGTGGACAGTAAACTTAATTGTAGCAGCCAGTGTCAGGCAGCAGCTGCCAAGGCAAATAGGATCATGGGGTGTATTAAAAGGGGCATAGATGCACATGATGAGAACATTATTCTCCCATTATACAAGTCACTGGTCAGACCACACATGGAATATTGTGTACAGTTTTGGGCACCAGTGCACAGGAAAGACATTGTAGAGCTTGAACAGGTACAAAGGCGGGCAACAAAAATAATAAAAGGACTGGGTGGACTACAATACCCAGAAAGATTAGCAAGATTAGGGTTATTTAGTTTAGAGAAAAGACGGCTTCGGGGGGACATAATAAATATGTTTAAATATATTAAAGGTCAATATAGAGATCTCTCCCAAGATCTATTTATACCCAGGACTGTATCTAGAACAAGGGGGCATCCTCTACGTCTTGAGGAAAGAAAGTTTCTACATAAACATAGAAAGGGATTCTTCACTGTTAGAGCGGTGAGACTGTGGAACTCTCTGCCTGAGGAACTTGTCATGGTAAATTCAATAACAGAGTTCAAGAAGGGTCTGGAGACATTTCTAGATGTAATAATATAACAAGTTATAGTGACCAGGATTCTGGAGAAGGGTCTGGATACATTTCTAGATGTAATAATATAACAAGTTATAGTGACCAGGATTCTGGAGAAGGGTCTGGATACATTTCTAGATGTAATAATAGAACAAGTTATAGTGACCAGGATTCTGGAGAAGGGTCTGGATACATTTCTAGATGTAATAATATAACAAGTTATAGTGACCAGGATTACTGGAAGATGTAATAATAAAGTTAAAGTGACCGATTCTGGAAGCATGGAGACATTTCTAGATGTAATAATATAGCAAGTTATAGTGACCAGGATTCTGGAGAAGGATTGTTAATCCATAGATTTATTCTGATTTCCAGATTGGAGATGGAAAGGAATTTTTTCCCCAAATGAGGACAATTGGCTTCCATCTCATGATTTTCTTTGTCTTTCTCTGGATCAACACTTTAGCAGAATGGGCTGAACTTGATGGACGTCTGTCTTTTTTCGGCCTTACAAACTGTGTAATGAACATATGTTTGATCCAGCGATGTGCCCCGCGGTCACCACTACAGCCTCTGATTGGCTGCAGTGGTCGGGTGACACTGCCCAATGCCACTGTTCAGAAGTCAAGGCTCCAAATGTTGACATCCGGCAGTGTCACCTGACCACTGCAGTCAATCAGAGGCTGCAGCGGTGACGTTAAATTCAGCCCGACCCAGAAGACTGGCGAAGAGGACCGAAAAGCGCATCTCTGAATCAGATGTGAGTTAGGCGGTGAGCATTAACTTTAGTAGCTTTCTCCCAGCCTCTATGCTATTGTCACGGACGCCCCTGCGACCTCCATCCCGGGTCGCAGGCGCGTCCGTGCTGCGGCTCCCAGCGGAGCCCTGTCCAGCACGTCGGGTTCGGGGTCCGCTCTTGTCCCAGTCCCCACCGGCGTCTACTTACCCGGCCACGCTCATGCTCAGTCAGTCCCAGTCTCCCGATGCGTGGCTCTGCCCCTAGGGCGCGCGCGGCCCGGCTGTTTGAAATTTAAAGGGGCAGTGCGCCGGTAATTGGGTATTGCCGGCACTGCTCCTATTTAGGTCTGGCCCCTTCCTGACGGCCCTCGCCGGATCCTTAGTGTGTTTTACCTCTGGAGAAAGCGTTCCTAAGCCTTGTCTTGTCTATCCGTGTACCGTACCCCTTGCCTACGTTTATCGGCCACGAATCTTGCCGCCTGCCCTGACCGTCTGCCTGTCCACGTTTATGATCCAGAGCCGCCTGTCCTGAACTTCTGCCTGTCCCCGACTGCGAGCTTGCCTGACGAATCTGTACTATGTCTCCCCTTGGCCGCCACCGCAGGCAAGTCCCGCCAGTGGAAACGACCTGGTAGACTCCCGCCGCAGCAAGTCCATCCTGCTTTGCGGCGGGCTCTGGTGAATACCGGGACCTACTTAGCTTCCATTCCCTGGCGTGGGCTTCCACCATCGCCTGCGGTGGTCCAGCGGATCCACTACCCGTCCGTTACAGCTATACACAGTAGTTATACATCGTATTTAACTTTATGTGCGTCCTGAAGGCATGCATAAAGCTAGAAACATGCTACGGATCATGCGACCCACCGGGGTGCTGGTAATCTCCTGGTGGGCACCGAGCGCCGCATGTTTTGGACGCACATACAGTTAAAAACTGTCAGTATATATGTTGTACTGGAGCCCACCAGATGATCCGCCAGTCTGACACTGTATATTATACAAATAAATACATACAATGGTGAGTAGATAGGCAGGGCCCCAGGTGGGTAGGTAGTTATGCAGTGGCCCTGGTAGATAAGAGCTTAGGTAGGCTTAATAGTGGCTCAGATAATTGGCTTGATAATTGGAACAGAAAAGTATAAAACTCAGCTCTCACAGCCAATATCAGCCTGCAGCCTACAAGACTAATTGGGAGCACAGGGAGCGGCTCTGGGGTTAGAGATGGGGTCTTCCCTGGAGCAGATTGGTTCTTGCCTTGTGGGTTTCAGGGCATTTACCAGTAGGGCTGCTGGGCTTGAAATCCTTGTCTCCCTCCCTTCACCCACATTTTCCCCGCCCTTGGTTGACCTTAATGGACACGTGTCTTTTTTCAACCGTACTAACTACCGTGTTTCCCCTTAAATAATACACCCCCGATAGTAAGACATAGCAGAGGTTTTGTTGATTTCCCTTATATAAGGCACCCCCCCGAAAGTAAGACATAGTAAATTTTTCGTTTGAAAGCATGCCCAAACAGAACACACACATGCAGCTGGAATTCTTTTTATAACAATGTTGTCGTCCCCTACCTTCACCATCTGTTGCAGAGCAGCTGCATGCAGGAAGCTGCATGAAGACTGTCACCTGTGTCACCGATGTTACCTTCAGCAGCCATGACAGTATGCTCTGTCCCAGCTGTGCGATTCTGCTGTAATGAGCTCCCTCTGGTGGCTGGAAGCTGCAATACCGTCCCTGCTGTACAAGGGGTTCCAGGAATTGCTGTGGGAGATTGCTGCTGTACAATACAGTCCCCAGTCAGTGTGTGTGAGCCAAGTACTGTACTGTACTTTACAGCCCTTTATATTTTGTATAGTATATATAGTATATAATAAATGTTCATTTTTTTTGTTCAGCAATAAATGGGAATTCTTCTTCATTAAAAAAAATAAGACATCCCCTGAAAATAAGACGTAGCGCATCTTTGGGAGCAAAAATTAATATAAGACACCGTCTTATTTTTGGGGAAACAGGGTATGTAACTATGTATGTAGGGAGCCACTGGCCACCAGTTAAATAAGCAGTGCCTACCCAGGAATCAAAGGCTTGTGCCCAGGATTTCCATGACACACTTCCGTCGGCCCATGCCCCCTATGCCCCTGAGCACCTGCCTAGTGTGCGCAACGGAAAAGACAGTCCTGGTGAGCAGTGTGTTCAGCTGTACTGAGAACTCCCTTAGAACAGAATGGAGAGTTGTGCGCCAGCGCAACCTACTCTGCATTCTGAACAGGGACTTTTAGGGGTCCGTTCTCGAGCTAGGTGCGGGTCACAGAGGTGGGACCCGCACCTATCAGAGATTGATGGTATATCCAGTTCATATGCCATCAAAGTGTATGGTGGGAACACCTTTCAAGATATGCATTTTCCATCTCATACACAATACAACAATGAAATAGAAGAATTAAGCATTACCTGCAATCTATACCACACTATAATAGGAAACTCATTATGAAAATACGTGTTTATCCACCCTGACTTCTTATTGACTTCACCCTTACTGTTGTACTCAGTCACCCGGCATTGAATATTACAGCAAATAGATATGAATGACAATCTCTCATTGATTTCCCAGGTAACCATGCTAAACTATTTACTGCCAAGCTGAAATCAACAGATGCCATTTTCCTACTTTACTCCAGAAAGATTGGCCCCCATTGATTTTCATCTTCTGAACACATTTATTATTGATTTTCAAACTGCAAATACATCTGCTTTCATTTTTGCAATAGTTTTTTGTCTATTTGTGTTCACTTAATACTTGGAGCTCATGTGTCTGTTGTTTAATCTTCCATCGCATGTAAGTTGTCTTAGCAAGGCCACCTTTGTGTTTCCAATCAATAATTCAGAGTTTTATTCCTGACATTTGCTATAATAATCCAATAATAACTAGTTACAAAACATCAGTGCTCTTCACATAGGACATAATGCTACATAATGGTATATTTACTTGCAAGAATATACTTCTCTCCTGGAAAAAGCACTTTTATATGTATTGCTTTTTAATGAATATCTGTATATGTTTTTAAAGGGATTTCAAGTGTTTATATTGGTGTCCATGTTGCTGTCTCATACTGTAGCACAGCTCCATTTACTTGAGCGATTAGACCTGCCATAACAATGATAGGTAGCTGGTTTAGCAATAGGATCCCCAGGTTTCAGTCTTCAGAATATTTACCTAATGGCAGAGATAAGGCACAGAAAGGATGTCAGGCAGTAGCTATGGGCCAGAATTGGGAGGTGTTAGGAAATCGCCCGCACCCATTTGAGGGTCGACGGCCTGACTTGGGATGTATTGTTTTGTTGCGCTTCCCCTAGGGGTGCACAAGGTCAGCTCGATGAGGTTTCCCAGTTAACCCCTGTCCACACGGGCACAGGAAGACTCAGGGAGGGTGAGAGGACACCCCACTCGCCCACAACTCTGAATAGCTGGTAGAGATGTGTTTACCCACACTGGTTAAACAGGGCTCTGTCAGCCCAGTAGACTGCTACCAGGTCCTCATAGGTTATAAGACCGGTCCATTACCAACTTACAACAAGGCCAGGAACCAGCCCAGGTAGCAATATATTAACGAGACCCAGAATAAGGGCACATGAGATCGATGATCAAGACAACAGACCTGCTCAGATTAAAGTTTATAGATTTAATTCGCCTTGGAGGGCACACTAGACAAACAATATATACATAGGGACAATACTATACAGATATTAGTCAGAGGTGCAAATACGGATATGGTTACAAAGAGGCAGCATAGGTGTCTATTTACCTCAGGTTAGCCTTGTGCTGGCCTACACCGGGGTTAATGTGGCCTGCTAGTTCTGGACGCTCCTGTACGCTCGGCGTAAACCCTCTCCAATGGAAATGACGGGTTTCAACTTAAAACAGTACTGGGACATCCCACATCTCACCCCCTACACTACCACTGTCACGTCCTCTCTCACGCCCCTGGGACGGTCTATATGCTCCTCCCTCACGGACCATGCTGTTTTTTGGCTTGAACACAAAATGGGTCATACTGAAGCAGGGCATTGGGACAGAACCGAGCCATTTTTACCATCAGAACTGGATGGGCCTATGCTATGACCTGGTACCAAACGCACCCGTCCTACTTGGTTTCTAAGGCCAGCTTTGGGTTTCTCTCTTTCCTTGGCCTTACAAACGCGGGAGTGACAGCTATACATGTGGGAAGTTTAATATTTTAAATTATGAAACTGGGGTGGACCTGTGAGGCATGGTTCTCCCATAAATCCTTATGAAATATTGGTGGCACTCAGAATAGTGTGACCCTTTGTTCCTGGGGTCTGAGAGCCCAGGTGATAATGAATTTGAATGACAAACCTTTGATGCTGTCGGCCTCCTGCTGAGCTAGCTTCCTATGGAAGAGCATTTGGGCATGCATCTGAATAGGGGCCTTTTGTGCCTAATTGATGCTTCCTGTGACATGAGTGGAGCTTAGGTGATTTCTGTGCAGTCTTGTACACTGAGTGATTTTGAAGTTGGAGGGGGGGGAGCGACTGTCATTTTTGTGTCAATTTTCCTCACAGGAGGTGTGACAAAAACAGCCTAGTCCGCTGTTTACCCTTGCCCACACCGGCACAAGGAGAACCAGGGAGGACGAGAGATCACACTCTCCTCGCCCAGGACCCTGAACGGCTGCCACCAGTTTCTGGTTTAGTTATAAGACCGGTCCGTGACCAATCTTATAACAAGGCCGAAACCAACCTTGGGGTAGCTATATATCATAGACCGAGTATTAGGCGTGTGAGGTCGTTGATCAAGACAGACTAACCCAGATTAAAGTTATAGATTTAATTAGCCTTGGAGGGCACACTAGACAGATAATATATACACGATGGATAACAATATACAGGTAGGAGACAGAGGCAAATACAATTATGGAGTACAGACAAAAGGCAGTTAGAATAATCAAGTTACCGTGTGTTTGCTTGGGTGCCAAGGCCGCATGGGGGCAGGTGTGGCCTGGCTGCTGAGTGATGATGTCACGGACCTGCTCTCAGGTACCCCCCTGGATCAAACAGAAAGAGCCGCCCCTTGCTCCTGGCTTATATCTGTGAGGGGACAGCCCACGTGGCAGCCCCCTACACACCCCTGGGACGGCCTTTGAGCTCCTCCCACTCAGGTCAGGCAGTTTCTGATACAAACCAAAAAACGGACCATAACTTGGCAGGGCATCGGCACAGAACCGAGCCAGTGATACCATCAGAACCGCCTGGGCTTTCCTGACGCCTGGACACCAAACATGCCCATCCTATGGGCCCTCAGGGTCCAGTTCTGAATATCTCAGTCCCCATGCGTCCTGGAAGACCGGGGGAGGGGTGTGTGTGTGCGGGGTAGCTCCATATTTTGCGATATGGACTCGCCCTGCCCCAGTTATGAGCGGATCGCCTATGAATCGATATGACAAATCGGAGCCGGCCCGTCTGGGTTATGATTGCTGGAGTCTTTTGAAGCCGGGACTGGCATTTGTTCAGGGCTAATGAGATTCATGAGTTCTTTTGATGGGTTGCCCCCCTGCTGGGCAACTTCCTATAGAAAGGCAATTTTAACAGGGCCCTTGTTGCTGTGGGGCAGCTGTGATCTGACGGGTTGTAATAAGGTTGGGAGAGAGAACTGTCAGAGAGTGGGGGATGAAATAAAGTGACTTCTACATCACAGGAGGTCACTGAGGCATTACAAATCCAGAGGGTACAATGGAGGCAGAATCAGAAATCTTGGCAAAAGACTGGACTCGAGGAAACCATTGAATGGGGAAAATAGGAAGACTGAAGGATGTAGGTGAACAGGCCAGAATCAACATCCAATACTCTGCCCTCCATGCTATCCT
This sequence comes from Phyllomedusa bahiana, assembly GCA_025379985.1. Classification (NCBI taxonomy): domain Eukaryota; kingdom Metazoa; phylum Chordata; class Amphibia; order Anura; family Hylidae; genus Phyllomedusa; species Phyllomedusa bahiana. Next base: position 16,774 of record JAODAL010063133.1, read on the forward strand.
CATATCTAATACCATTGAGAATATGGACTACGCTTTAATGCGATAAGTATTGCACCTTTTCCTATGACTGCAAAGACTGTTGTCTGTTATTTGTATCGTTCATGATTAAAAGGAGAAAATATTTTAAAGAAAGTTTGGTCAATTTGCTAACAGGCCAGAATCAACATCCAAAGACCACACTTCATTTTCAGGGAAGTTTCCAGAGGCTCTCAAATGCCTTAAAAGGCCACCAGTGATGATTAGCATAGGATAGCCATAGCAGGTGGACATTCAGTGGCCGCTATGGTATGAGCTGGTTGCTGTGCTGTACCAACGTGCCATGTTGCTACTCGCATGGTCAGTGACCGCCGACTTACTGTGGTTGCTGTGCGGTTTTCCCTTTTTGTCTGGCCATGCTGCAAACATCTTGCTGCTGCTTTAGTTCCTCCTAGCTATAGGGAGGCACGGGCACACTCTGCAGGCATTTAGTGCCACAGTGTCTTGCTGTGTATGGCTTTCACAGCTAATCCACTTCTACCTGTGCGTTTATTAGGCAGCTCCTCCCAACACTTGACGTGAACCTTGCTTTACTTGGTTCTTATCAGTCTGTCTGTTCCATGTTTATGTCTGCCTTGCTCCTAGTAATGTATTTTGCCTTGTATTTTCTCAGTCTTGTTCTGATTCCATAGGTTCATGTTTGTTTGCATGTATCCCGTTCTGTGTTTAGTCTGCATCTTGTCAGTATCTGTATCTTGTTTGTATCTTGGTCTCTATTTGGCTTGTTTGTACCTGTTCTGTGTCTTGCCTTGTATACTTGTTTTGTATCTAGTTATACCTGTCTTGAATCTAGTTCCATGTTCCTAGTTAAGTATCTTATCTGGTTCCTGTAGTGCTAAGAGATTTATTGACCATCCGAAATCCATATTGTCAGTATCTCTTTAAGAATAATAGATCTTAAGCTGTAAATTTCCTAACTACTGGTAAAAGTTAGTGAGAAACAGTGCATATTCATAGTTTCATAGTTTCATAGTTTGTAAGGCTAAAAAAAGACAAGTCGTCCATCTAGTTCAGCCTGTTGTGCTAAGGTGTTTTATCCAGAGGAAAGGCAAAAACCCCCAATGGAGGTAGAAGCCAATTAGTCCCCCATTTTTGGGAAAAATTCTCCCCTGACTCCAATCTGGCAATCAGAAAAATCCCGGGATCAATGACCCCTCTCCTGAATCCTAGTCACTGTAACTTGTTTATATTATTACGCTCCAGAAATGCATCCAAACCCTTTTGAACTCGGTTATTGAATTCACCATGACAAGTCCCTCTGGCAAGAATTCCATAGTCTCACTGCTTTACAGTAAAGAATCCCTTTCTATGTTTATGTAAAACTTTCGTTCCTCAAGACGTAGAGGATGCCCCCTTGTTCTAGATACAGTCCTGTGGGATAAATAAATCTTGGGAGAGATCTCTATATTGACCTTTGTTTTATTTAAACATATTTAAATTTTGTCCCCCCGAAGCCTTTTTTCTTTTAAACTAAATAACCCCAATCTTGCCAATCTTTCTGTGTACTGTAGTCCACCCCGTCCTTTTATTTTTTGTTGCCGCCTTTGTACCTGTTCAAGCTCTACAATGTTCTTCCTGTGCACTGGTGCCCAAAACTGTACACAATATTCCCCTGTGTGGTCTAACCATTGACTTGTTATATTGGGAGAATAATGTTCTCATCATGTGCATCTATGCCCCTTTTAATGCACCCCATGATCCTATTTGCTTTGGCTGCTGCTGCCTGACACTGGCATTGACATAGAGGGTTGTTTTCAGGGTCTCTCACATGACTTTGTTGTGGGAGCGTTGTACCGAGTAGCCACATAGCTCTGTGCTGGTGTAAACAATTACTACCCAGCGATGTTTAGGGAGAAATCATGGGAATGCAGGTGTTCATCTAGTGATGGGTTTTTCCAGTACCGGGTTAACCCCTGAAGGACTGGCCATCCAAAGGGGGGAGGTCGGATACTGGAAAAATACTGAGCTGTCACCTTGTGTAACATTTGGTTACGCAGTCACTTGTTTCAAACAAGATATAAGCTGAGAAAGTTTGCTGCGAAGTTAGAAGTAGCTAGACCTGTGGGCTATAGAGGGACGCGTCGCCCCTACAGTGTGGATCCCAGGTACATCTCTCTATCTTCGCTGGCCGCTTCTCCCAGCTGATGTTACAGATAGATGATGCTGATAAGATTCCTGGTGAAGCTTTGACCTGTATCTGGGGGCACCCGTGCACGTGTGTTGATCTTCAGGATTATCTCTCTATCTCCGCTGGCCTGTGTTTACCAGCTGATGGGGATAAAATGATGCTTTTTTAAGGTTTTCCTGATGAAGCTTTTTACTCATATATAGATGTTGATGTAAGTATTTGTAATCCCTATTATGCGTGCTTTGCCTTTGTAAAACCCAAAATTATGCGTGCCTTTGGGCTTTATAATCTATATTATGCAAAAGTTTTTTACAATATCACACTATCTTCTTGTAGTTTTATGTAATAATTGAATTTCTTCATATAATAAAGTAAATAAAGCATTGGATGTTGCCTTCTTTTTAAAACCGTATGCACCCCACAAATAAGTTGGCAAAACATTTTGGGACCCGAAGT
>JAODAL010063134.1:0-19393 GCA_025379985.1 Phyllomedusa bahiana
GCGCTCCCTATTGATTGTGGTTTCTGCCGACCAATAGAAGTGCTTACAGAATTTGAATTACTGTATTTCCCGGCAATTTCCAAGATCCTAATTCCTGATGTAGCGTCATTCTGGATTTTTGGAAAGTGATTTTATTTATGTATTTTTTTAGTAGGTTTGAGCTCTTTTTCAGATAATGTTTTACATGTAATAAAGCGATTTTTTTGATTCATACTCCATGCCGCACGGACATGTTTAATGATTTCTCGCTGTTTTCCAGCCTGTCTCGATTTGGAATACATGTTAGGTTCAGTCCCTTCGGCGCCTAAGTCCCGCACTGCGCCCCACACACTGGCGAGTCGCGGTGGACTTTTCCCCGCATGTATGAGCGCACTACATCGGGCGGCGAATATTAGGCGCAATCCCGCACTGCGTCCAAGTCCCGCACTGCACCTCACACTCTGGCGAGGCGCGGCGGACTTTACACCGCATGTATGAGCGCACCTCGGGCGCCGACATACATGAGCTTTGCTTGAAATCGGGTGAAAACGTGCGCTCCGACGCGGCGAGCTTCATACATGTCGCCCATAGTGAAGTTTCTCAAATAATCGAGTAAACACTTGCGGTATAGTAGCTCTCCAAACTTGCAGTAGTCAGTCCTGGTAGGACGCCCTAAGTTTCGGGCGTTTCTTCCTGCAGCTCACACAGCTTGTCAGGTGTCGTACATCATACTGCTTAGACGGCTATTTCAGTGTGTGCAACGCTGCAAAAGTGCAGTGTCCATGGAAAGTGCAATGTCCATATGACCTAATAGGGAATATGAATAATAATAATAATAATAATCTTTATTTATATAGCGCCAACATATTCCGCAGCACTTTACAATTTGGAGGGTAAACGTAGACATTACACCTTCAAACTACTTACAGATGAGACACAAGGTGTGAGGGCCCGGCTCGCAAGAGCTTACAATCTATTAGGGTATGAACAGGGTTTGTCTTCATGACAAAACCCCTTTAAAGGGAATCTATTGCCAATCTTTCTTTTTACAAATTAAAACAAGACCTTGATCCATATTCTTTTCTTCTTAGCCACTTTTATTTTCTGATTGTAGATTTCTCAATTCTGCTGACTGTAAATGATTATGGGGGCAGCCAGCCATCTTGCCTGAGCTGCTTGTAGCAGCATTTAGCGAGATGTTTTACAGCAGCTTCATGGACATAGGAACCTTTGAGCAGGAGCAGACCCATTGACTTCTATAGGAGAGTTTATTAGGCATGCTCAGTGACCTGGGAAGAAGTCAGTGTGCAGGGAGGGGGGAGAGGGCGAACTGTCACTATCTCCTATTGTGACTGGTGGATCCTGTGTTTTTCTATACACATTGGTGTCACCTTTCAGTGTAACCCTGCTTCTACTGATCATGAACACACTCTCTCTACAGAACATGAAGTGTCAGACTATTATTAGACCTAGTGGCCAAAGTGAAAACTGCAGGACTTCAGGATTTGTAAAAAATATTGAAAGTGATATTAAATTTAAAAAAAAACGAAACCCCAAATTATTAAAAAATGTGTTTAACAGAAAATCAATTATGATTATAAATTATTAAACATTAAAGGCCACATGTATGAAAACTAGGTCTAAAACTCTCCTTGTTGCCCACAGCAACCAATCAGAGCTCATAGTAACCAATCAGAACGCCCCTCATATAGTGCTCTGGAAAAATGAAAGGGTCATTCTGATTGGTTGTAGGGGCAACAAAGTGAGTTTTAGACCTGGACAGTTTTCATACATGTGGACCTAAGTATTATTTTTTTTATGATCAAAAAGTTTTATTGAGTTTTTCAGATAGTGACACTAACATGGCAATGGAGTAAATATGACACCATAAAACAAGCATAATGAACAACATTGCATAACAAGAGGTTCACCAACTGTGACCGAGTATCTAATAATGGTAAGAAATATAGATGAGTGGTCCCTAACGGAAGGTCCAAATAGAAAAAGAGAGCAGGTGAACCCAACAAACTGGGAGTGTTAACGTGAGTGCTGGCGTTTCGAGCCGTTTGCGGATATAATTTTGAGGTCCCAGATTTCACACAGGGAAGTGGGAACTTTGAGAGGGAAGAGAAAGAAAAACAAAACTCAAACAAAAAAAAAGTGGGGGGATCACATACATAAGCTCTGGTCTCAGTTTCCCCTCCCGTTCCCAGACGCCGCCCCACCTCTCTCTGGTCAGGCCCAAATATCCCACCAAGTGGCGGTAGTTGAAACAGTGTGAAAGGACCCTGAGAAATCAAATAGTTAAAGCTCTAAATTCTGAGGACGAGAGATACACGTCCCCTGGAGTCCATTTCGGATAAAGCGAAAGGTGTCAGTCTCCGATCTGGCTACCAGTTTTTTCCATCGGTGTGTGAGGGCCGCTTCATCCACCCAATCCTCTAGAGACGGCGGGGACGTCGTTTTCCATTTGCGCGGAATGACCGTCTTTGCTGCTTGTAACTAGTGTCTAATGAGAGATTTTTTATATGACAGCCAAGGGAAATGGAACATGAACAGGAGAGTTGACTCAGGGGAGTCAGAAACAGTAGTTCCCGTATAGTCACGGATTGCTGTGAGCACTGCCGTCCAAAAGGGTCTGATGAGTGCACATCCCCACCATATATGAGACATGGTGCCCACTTCTGAGCCACAGCGCCAGCAGGTTTCGGGAGTACTCGGGCCACCATTTATGTAACAAAAATGGTACCCTATACCATCTCAACAACACTTTGAAGCTGGTTTCTTGGGCTTTACAGGCCATAACAGCTTTATGAGTTAGATAGAAACATTTGTACCATTGTTCCTGTGTAAAAATCCTGTTCAGTTCCTTCTCCCAAGACTGGCAATAAGACGGTAGGGATTCACATCTTGGGCCTAAAAGCATTAGATAGAGGGTCGAAATTAAGTGTCGCGGGGGAGTCTGTGTGACGCATAACCGCTTGAAAGAGGTCATATCACGCAGTGTGTTGGTTTTGGAGGGTATAGATGAGAAAAAATGTACAAGTTGAGTATATTCATAAGAGAATCTCTTCAGTATCTGAGGGGAGTGAGCTATGTTTCAGATAGGGGCGTAGCTCCTCGGGTTTTGAGAGCATTTCCAAAAGAAAGGGGTTGTGGAGTCCCAAGAAAAATTTGAGCCCGCCAGAAAGTCCAAAAGAGACTCCTGGGTTTTTTTTTGCGCATAATAGCAGGGTCTAAAGGGGAGTAATGGAAGTTCTGGGGGAGCCGAGAAGAAAAAACGTTGCCAGGGAAGGGGGGGTCAAAGAAAAAGGGACATAAGACCTGTGAAATTTTAAACCCACAATAGTATTTTTGATCATAACCCAATTAGAACCGTTGGGGGCCAATGCGAATAAATTCTTGCAATCAGAAGACCCACCCCCCCCCCTGCCCTTCGTTCTGGTTAGTATTGCCCTGCTAATTCTTGGGGCGGCCCCGCTCCCGATAAAATCAAAAAAAATAACGTTGAGGCTGGGATTGCAATGGAATATTTTTTGAAATAAAAAAGAAGTTTCGGGGGGGGGACATTTTTAAGAATTTTCAGCGCCGAACCAGAAAACGTTTTGGTTTCCAACTTTTTAAAAAGTTTGTTTAAAATTGGGGAGAGAGGAGGGAAATTGAGGTCAAATAACTGAATAAGATTTGAAGGATTTTCGACCTAATAAGAAATAGCGTGTGAGGGGCCCGGAGAAGGGGGGAAAGCAGATTTCAGGGAAAAGGGGGATGGAGGCATCCAAGGAAACGTTTTAAGGGCTTCATACTTTTAAGGTTTTTTTTATAGTTAACCAGGCTAAGCGTTTCAATTCGACAACAAAGAAGGGAGGAAACCTGGGGGTTATGACATAGATCATCCCGAAAGCAGATATTTAAATTTACTTTTCCAATTTTTGACCCCACAATGTCCGGATTGACACGAATCGAATAAGGAGATGTTCCATTATTTAAAACATGTAAAATTTGGGGTAAGGGCACCCTGTCCGGTTCCAAGAAAAAAGAATGGTCCGATAGACACCATAGATCTTAACTGGCTTGGGGGTTTTGTATAGACTAAAACTTGGAGGGGAATTTGGGGCCCAGACCTAGGTGGGATAGGTTGGCATAAGGAAGCCCAGAGTTTATGGAGCCTTTTCGGTGTCCCAAGAGAGAATAGAGGGGGGTTGGTAGACGACGGGTGAATTACGTCTAAAGCTTGAGGGTATTTTTCTCTACCCTCTCCCCCCGGGGAAAAACCCCACCTGATCAGGAGAATCAAAGACATGAGATAAGCATTTAGCCGGTTTGCCAGAACTTAGCATATATTTTTTTAAAATCCCATTAAATAGTGAAAAAGGCCTGAACTCCACATATTAAGGATCTTTTTCCCGTTTTTGGGATGACAATTTTATGTGCCCGGGAGGAGTCCAGAGGAAAATGTAGGGGGAGGAATGCCGTTAAAGGCTGGGGAATAAAGGGGGGTGAGATTTTGGGGGGAGAATTTGGAAAAATTTCCGAAAAGGGCCTCTGGGCCCGGGGGTCCTACCCCAGGGTGGGTTGTTTAGTAGAGGGGGCCGTGGACAGGTAAATTATATAAGTTAGAGTAAAAGACCCGAAAGTCCCCGCTATATCCCCCTTTTTGTGTGAAGCAGGTCTCCAGCGGGATTTTTTAATGCAGGGAATAAAGGGTGAGAGAATTTTTCCCTGTGCCCTAGCAAAAAGGGCCCTCTTGTTCCGTGCCATAAAATGAGCTACGGCAAATTTTTGGGGGTACCGCCCCAGGGGGTTAAGAAGCCGTTTCGCCTCAGTCTTGGGGCTTGCAAACTCCTTCAAAACTGAAGGGATAGCACCTGCTTGTGTAGTGATTTTAAAAGGGTATCTTTTGTAAGCCCATTATAAGGGAGTGAGCTCTCCTCCTCTTAGTCTACTTCCTGTTTGATGAGAAATCCCCCTGAGAGCGCATTTGAGTGCTTCCCATTTAAAGATGGGGGCCATGCTGTCGTGGTCTGCAAGGAAGTATCCAACCGCTGTATTAAGCATTCCTCTACACAAGCACATCCTCCAGTAAGGTTTCGTTCAGCGTCCATGTTTTATTTTAGTTTAGACATAGAGTGGAATAATGAATGAGCTGAACAACAGGGTGGCCATGTCGATACTAGAATGGTTCCCAATGGAGGTCGAATGCAACTAGGGCAAAGCACTATGATGGACTAAAATATGATCTATGTGGCTGTATGAGTTGTGGGGTATTGAGTAGAAGCTATAGTCCCTGTCAGTTGGGTGTTGTAGCCTCCAACCATCGCAAAAGCTGGAGTTGAAAGAGGGCTTTTTTAAACTTTTTGATGGCAGAGTACGGAAGTGCGGCTCGTCCTGTGGAATTATCCCGTGTCGGGTCTTGGTTGAGATTTAGATCGTCGCACAGTAATACGGTGCCTCTCAAGGTGGGGGAGATCTTGTCTGGGAAGGTAAGGAGAAAGGGGACCTAACTTGTTGGGTATATACTTGATGATGGAGAAAATTTGCCCATTATGAAACAATAAGAAATAATATATCTGCCTTCGGCATCACTGATGCAATGATTAACTCGGTGTGTGAGGGATTTATGTATGCTATCGCTACTCCCTCTGGTTCGGGCAGTGGCGACTGCCAGTGAGTGTAGAACTATCCCGGATCAGGGAGCATTCCTGATTTAAAGTGGGTCCTCTTGAAGCATATAATATGTGTCATCTGAAGATGAAATAACGCAGGATTTGGGACCTCTTCATAGTGTATTAAGTCCTTACGCATTAATAGTGCGTGGCCTATTTTAAGGTGCCCCCCCACAAAACAACGGGGGGGGGGGGGGGGGGGGGGGGGTGGGGGGGCCCCGCCCCCACACCCACACCCACACAAACACACATTGTATATATAAACACCCCATGATACAGGCTTAAGGCAGGTAAGGCCGCCGGGAGGGGAGAGCAGCGCCAAGAAGGGGAGAGGAGCCCAGAGACACATACAAAAGAAAGAGAGGAACAAAGAACAAAACAAAAAACAGGGAGGGGGAGTGGGAAAAATCCAACTAACTAATAGGAACAAGTATATGCATGTCAGGGAGGCCACTGGGCCCAAGTGCTGCCCAGGGGGAAATCCCCTACCTATTGGGGGTACGATGGAGGCACGCATTACAATAGACAGCTACAAATTAGATGCAAAATGATAACCTGGCTAAACTACAAATAACAGCATAGAATATGACCTGAGATTACGAAGGCACAGTTTCAACTTTCCGAGCGAGGAAGAGAAGGAAAATATGTATGGAGAAAGGCCTTAGACATTTAAAGGCCAAAACGCCTTAAAGGGGTTTTGCCACGATCTCATTTCATACCTCCTGCATCCAGCTCTTCAGCTCTATGTGCTCAGAAGGGGCGTGTGTGATTTGTTTGAATTTCATATCATGTGACCCAGCAGGATGACATCACCAGGCCTTTCCTCTCTGTAGTCAAAGAAAGGTGTTTATGTGTTGAGCAGTTATGCTCAAGAGTAACATGTTTATTACCTCACAGCACAAGGGTCCTAGGTTCAAATCCCCTGCAAGACCAAACCTGTGGGTTTTTTTTTTTTTTATATTAAACATAATATATTTTTTAATATTTCGTATTAAGAAATCCGATAAATTATTACAAGCTATACTATCAAATATAAAGAACAAGTAACAAACCGCCATAGATAAAGTACAGTTCTGAGGTCAGTGTTAGTGATGACATAGATAGCTACGTTCACAGCAAGGAGGTAAAATAACATCTGAGAAAGAGATGAAATGACGAGATATTAGAGTATTGGTTAACTCTAAGCACGATAATTGTGTCAAATTAGGCTCAATATAAAATAGCGTAAGGAAATACAAGCAGAAATAATCTAGGTCACAACCTTCTTAGTTATTCTACGGAGACTAGGGAGCTTTGAAAAAATCTGATTCTGTCCAAATCTCCCAGTTGCGTTTATTTCTAGGAACCAAGTGAGGGTGTCTGCGAGATGTGATGTGCGAAAGGGAGGTTTCACATCTGTATTGGTAATTGACCCTACCCACTATCTCTGATATCTGTATGGAAGAAGCAGATTTCCAGTGATGGGCTATAGATAATCGCGTCGCCACCAGGATATGGAAAAGAACTGTCCTGAGTGGGATTGGGAAGTCCAGTATGTTGATATCTAAAAGTGCAAGAGCAGGCCTAAGTACAACTCTGAAGCAGAATAATCTGGAAAGCAGTTCCTCAATTTGTCCCCAAAGTTGAAAAGTGACTGGGCAGTTCCACCACATGTGAAGTAACGTTCCTATTGATCCACATCCTCTCCAGCATAGGGAGGTACTAGTTTGAGAAAAGTGAGTTACTTTAGTCGGCGTAAGATACCACCTGAGGTGAAGTTTTTTCATAGTTTCTAAGTGATTAGTACATCTAGAGTGTTTGGATGCTATTAAGGATGCCGAGATCCAGGTTTCATAGGAGAAGTTACTCTTCAGGTCTTCCTCCCATTTGATCATATAGCTCGTTTTAGCTTAATCGTCTCTATTTATCAAAAGATTATATACAATAGATAGCCCTCGTTCAAAACCCTTTTTCCCAATTAAGAAATTGTACAATGTGGAGTGAACTTTGGGTTTGCGTGGCCAAGACCAACTCTGCAAAATGTGTCGGACTTGTAGGTACTTAAAGAAATTAGTACGGTCTAGATTATAGCAAGTTGCCAGATCTGAGAACATTTTTAGTTGGTTTGTTTCAAACAGGTGGTTTATATTCGTAATACTGTTGTCCATCCAATTGTGGAGGGAGAGATGTGGGGAAGCTAGGTGAAGTAGAGATAGTTGGCAGTCTGACTTGGTGAAGTAGACCCAACTTCTATTTTTGACAAATCTCGACCACGCTTGTAAAGCATGTTGGAGGGAGGGAAAGCGAGGAATTGGATATTTAAGGTCCAGTAATTCAGCTATCATTAAGTCCCTAACCGAAAAAGGTGCCATTGAACTGTCCTCGATTTGGGACCAACGCTGACAGTCTGGGGAGGTCCAAAAAAAAAACGTAGCGGCTCTAACACTGCTGCAGCATTATATGCTCTCGAGTCAGTATATGGACTATACCAGCCGTCCCCCTGATATTTAAATAGAATATTGTTGTTTTTACACCTTGGTTTTTTTGACCCCCAAATGAATTTTAATAATATTGACAAGCTGTTGAAGGTACGAGAGGGGAAACAAAAATGGTAATGAACGTGAGATGTATAGGAACTTTGGGAGTAGTAGCATCTTAGTGATGTTTATACGGGCCATCCAGGATAACGGGAGTTTAGCAAGGCGCAGAGTTTCTTGCAGAAGGGAATCATACAGAGAATCTACATTGGTGTTAATTGTTTTGTCCAAGGAAGGGGTTATCTGAACCCCTATATAGTTGATAAAGGAGTCAGCCCATATAAATTTAAATTTTGACAAATTAGATTTCTGATGTGGAGAGAGATATAGTGGTAGAATATGAGATTTAGTTATTTATTATTATTATTATTGTTTATTTTGGAGCGCCCTTGATTCCAGGGCGCTGTACATTTCAGGCGGGTACATAAATAACAATGGTCCAGACAATTAACAAAGTGACAATAAGTGACTACAACTGGTACAGAGGGAGAGAGGTCCCTGTACCGTGAGGCTTACAATCTACAGGAAGGGGTAAGAGACAGAAGGTGAGGGGCAGACACATGTTTGTGGGGCGGAGGAGGTGCAACACGGGTTAATGTTTTGGTTATAGGGCAATCCCTGAAGAGGTAGGTTTTCAGGTTTTACGTTGAAGCCGTGAGAGGAGGTGGGATGAGTCTGAGGTGTTGGGGCAGTGAGTTCCGAAATGTTGGGAAGCACGGGAGTTGAAGTTCTTGGAGACGGTTATGTTGAGGAGGTTGATAAGAGGAGAGCAGAGGAGAATGTCCTGTGAGGGACGGAGTGTGCGATGAGGGTAGGTATTTAGAGATTAAGGCAGAGATATATTGAAGGGGAATGTTAGTGTAGAGCCTTGTAGTTCCAAGTTGCTAGCTGGAACTGGATTCCTTGGGCAATAGTACCAGTGAAGGATACGGCAGAGGGAGAGGCATGGGAGTAGCGAGAGAGAGGTGAAATCAGACAGGGCAGCAGAGTATAGATAGATCTATCATGGTTTGGAGGGGAGCCGAGGGTGCTAGCTGAAGGCCCACAAGAGGAGGATGTTGCAGTAGTCGAGGCAGAGATGACGAGGGCAGACAGCATTTTTGTGCTTATCAGAGTTAAGAAAATGAGCGGATTCGGAAAAATACTTTAGGTGGAGGTGACAGGCAGAGGTTGAGGGTTTGGATGTGCGGTTTAAGGACAGAAAGAGTCAAAGATAACCCAAGCAGCTGACCTGTGTGCTGGTGAGAGTCGTGTGTAGCCATTAACATTGATAGAAAGATCCGGGGTGGTGAGAGATGGAGAGATGGACGGTGGGAAGATAATGAGTTCTTTTTTGCTCCACGTTTAGTTTAGGAGGACGGAGATGAAGAAGAGCAAATGGAAGGACAGACAGTCAGGGGAGAATCCGGGAGAGAAGGAGAGGTGACATCTGGCCCGGAGATGTAGATGTTGGGTAACACACATATAGGTGGTATTGAATCCGTGTGATGTGCTAATGATGTCTGACCGAGCCAAGAGTGTAGATAGAAAAAGAAGTAGTGGGCCCAGGACTGACCCTTGGGGACACAAACAGAGAGAGGCCGGGGGGAGGATGTTGATGCGAGAGTGAGAACGCTGAATGTCGATCAGTGAGTTGTACGAGGAGGATCCAGGAAAGAGCCAAGTCGCTTGATGCCGAGGGAGGAGAGGTGTACAGGAGGGAATTGTCGACAGTGTCAAGCAGAGGAAAGTCTAGGAGGTGAGAAGCACAGAGTAGTGGGCGGGAGGCGTTTGGCAGTGCGAGGGGGGTGCTTTGGTAATTGGTTAGGGGCGGTTTCAAGTAGAGTGTGGGACGGAAGCCCGTTTGAGAGGGCCAAGGAGAGAGTTGGGGTGGAGAGATGGGAGATAGTGGAAGTTGGAGCGTGCTGCGCAAGGGAGTTTAGGAGGCAATTGGAGAGATGGGTGGAGGGGGCGATTGGTTGGACTATGGGGAGGAGGGGGGGGGTGCAGGGGGAAGATGGTTTCTTTGGAGGTTGGGGTGTTGTCGCATGTTTAAATGTGGAAGAAATGCAAGTGTTGGTGTGATTGATGTATGTAGGGAGGGGGATGGAGAACAAATTAAGGTCAGGGATAGGTGAGATGGCAGTGGGTCCAAGACTACAGGTGGTGTTTGATTTGGACATTAGAGAGGATAGCTTGTCAGGAGTGACCGTGAGAATCAGTTAGAGGGAATGTCATGAGCAGGTACAGAGGTGGGCTGTGGGGACTCGCAGGAATAGAGGTAGGCTGAGGGACCTGCGGGTTGAGCTTTGTTCTGAATGAGATTTATTTTATTATGGAAGTGAGTAGCAAAATCATCTGCTGAGAGGAGAGATGGGGGGGGGGTGCTGGTGGACGCAGGAGAGAGTTAGAAGTGTTAAAAAGTGTCTGAGGTGTTGGGGGACAGGGAGGATATGAGAGTGGTGAAATAGTCCTGTTTTGTCATGCGGTGAGTGCAGATTTAAATGTGTGTAGAGATTCTTTTATATGAGGTGAAGTCCAGTGGTTGGAGCGGTTTCTTCCAGCGGGCGTTCGGCAACTCTGAAGCTCTATCCTTCATCTGTTTGGTGGAGTCTGTGTGCAGGGTTGTCTTTCATTTTGCGGTTCTTGTTGTGTGATGAGCAGGGCCGACAGCAAAAGAGTGGAAGTGATTGTGTTGTTGTAGAATGTTGGTGGCTAGCTCTGGATCAGCAAATGAAGGTATGTCATGAAGAGGGGAGCAATAGAGTCAGAGAGAGTGCAACGGTTTGAGGATTTTGTTAGGGTCCTGCGTGGGTGTACTAGATTTGGTGCAGGAGGGGCAGGTTCTGTTCAGTTTATAGTACGATACTGAGGAGTAGTTATCTAAAATTTGGAGAAGAGCTACTAGGGATTGCTCCGGGTTTTTGCATATCAACAAGATGTCGTCGGCGAACAAACTAATTTTGTGCTCCCACCCTTGAACAGGGATACCGGAGATAAGTGGGGATCTCCTTATTAGTTCTGCTAATGGTTCCACGCACATGATAAAAATTAGGGGTGATAGCGGGCATCCCTGTCTTGTTCCATTTGAGATCGGAAACGTTTCTGATAGGAAACCTGATGCTAAAACTCTAGCTGAAGGGGTTGAGTACAATAAGTGGATGGCTTTGGCAATAGGGCCCGAAAGCCCAAATTTTACTAATATCGCCCTAAGGTAGTCCCAATTGAACCTGTCAAAGGCTTTTTCTGCGTCGAGAGATAACAGAAAAGAGGGGGTTTCATCTATAGAAATGGTGTGAATTATATCAAGCACTCTCCTGATCCCGTCCCGCGTCTGCCTACCTTTCACGAAGCCTACTTGGTCCTTATTAATAATGATGGGTAAGATATTACTTAGCCTGTTAGCTATAATTTTAGAAAAGAGTTTAATATCACAATTCAAAAGTGAAATGGGCCTATAATTAACTAACTGATCAACTGCTTTGTCTGGCTTGGGTATTGTAGTCACAGTCGCACATAGTAATTCCGCGGGAGCGGTGCCTTTATCTATTATCGCTTGAAACGTGGAAGTTAAATGTGGGGCTAGAATATGGCTGAATAATTTGTAATACTCATTCGAGAGACCATCTGGTCCTGGGGCTTTATTAGCTTTGGAGGCTTTAATGGTATCTTCAATCTCCTTGGTTTCAATCTCTGCATTTAATAGAGATAATTGGTCCATTGTTAGAGAAGGGAGATTGATTGAGTTTAGAAAAGAATTTATTTTCTCCTGTGAGATTTTGGGAGATTCTGGGTCATCTTTCAAGTTGTATAACTTGGGATAATATTTAGCAAACGCATTAGTGATAAGTTGAGGAAAAAATACTCTAATTTTTGTCTGGATCGTGATGTAGGGTCTACTTCTAATTTTGGGTTTTTAACTCTTCAGCAAACAATTTCGAAGGCCAACTCCTTGAAAGTAGAAGTTCCATTTAAGCTTTGAAAGATGGGCTTCATATGGGGATAGGTATAAGTTACGTAATTTGGTCCTACAGGTAAATAATTTTTCCTTATTAAGTGGTGAGGAGTCCGATTTAAACTTCTTATCTAGAGTTTCAAGCATCTTGAATACATCCTCTAAGATCTGTTCTCTCTTACGTTTTTCTCTGGAGGCTAATTTGATGCAGGCCCCTCTAATCACTGCCTTATGGGCACACCATAATATTTCAGCAGAAGGCGCAGAGGGGGAGTTTAAGTGAAAGTATTCAGTCAAAGTATCAGTGAGTTCTTTAACTATTTTGGAGGACTTCAGTAAAAAGTGGGTTAAATTTTCCAAGTTTAGGTGAGGGTTTTTTAGAAATTTTTACTTTAGGGTTTTGGAACACAGGGCATGGGCGACCAGTCACAGCCAATTTTTGTGGGGTTGACAGCTTTGGGGGGCGCTCGTCCCCCAGGGAAAAAACCTATTTTGGAATGGGGATTTTTTTTGAATGGGAAAAAAATGTATCTACTAGCCGCGTGTTATACCTCCATGATCAGTAAAGGGATGTTCACACGGGTTTAATGCGGGGCGTAATTTTCCCCCCCAATTACCCGTTTGGGGGCGGGGATTGACGGGGGGGGGCACTTCGCCGGGTCATAGACAATCACTGCTAGCGGCGCGTAACGCTTCTAAAAGCAATGTCCAATTATAACATCAACTCGCTTTAAAAGGCTTTTTCCATAAGAAGAGCGTTTTTTGGGGAGTTAGCCATTGACAGGGAAACATAATCTTAACCCCCATAGTAATTCAGAATTACAATAGTTAGTACCTTCATAGCTGTGATAAGACCAATGCATAACATAAATATCAGAGAAATCAGAAGATCTATGGCAAAAAACAAACAAGCAAACATTTCAACAACAGGTGTTCTAGGAACACCCATAGCCTAGAAGAATAGGTATTATTTCCTAGAGAGGAAATCCGAAGTGGGGTAAAGTCCTTTCGTGAACCTGGAAAGGAAAATGTTGGTTATTGAACACTTGGACAAGAATAAGCATCTGCCGCACAGATGCAAGGGGGGCTAGTATTTTCCCGGATATGTCAGTCAATTTTTGGGGTCTTGACCGACAAGATGATTCTGACCAGATGGGAGTGACAATTCCTGGTCTATCTTCCCTTTGTTTGGATTTTGGGTTTTTGGGGGGGAGAACGATCCGCCCCTGACAAACAGGGCATCTCAAGCCACGCTGGTTTTCGTGCAAAATTTTCGGTGGAGGAATCTTTTGTTTATGGGTTTTTTTTAAAAGGGAAACCCCAAAGATAAGGAAATTTTTTGTCTCTCATAGCCTGGGAAATGGGAAAAAACCTTCCTTTTTTCCCCATTGTGGGCCCGCTAGAGGGGAACCCGGGGAAAAATCGCAAAGTCTCTAAAACCTCAAGTAAGTCCGAGGGTGTTTCCTAATGGCCCAAGGGAAAAAATTTCTCCCTTTTAACCCGGAAAAAATGAATTCTCGCAATTTTCATCCGTGGTTAAGCGCATAGATCTTCGGTTTTTTGGGGTCTGGGGTATTCCCCGGTCTACCATTAAATCAAGGTTTGAGGGCTCTGGGAGTGCTAGGGCCATCAGATCAGTGAGAAATTGAGAGTGCAACCGGGAAAACTGACTCGGGGATCCCTCGTAAACCGGGGTTTTTTTTACGACGTGAGCGAACCCCTAGTCTAAAACTTTTGAAATTTAACTTCTTGGGCTTCTTCCTCCGGGCGTAATTGGGGGGCCCAATGAGGAGGGTTTATGTGATTTTTTTCAAATTCCCCATTTTTTCTTTCCCCCTGCTCTGTTTCAGGAAACAATTGTTTTGGGTGCCATCCGGGAAATTTTCCCCTCATCTGGTTTTTAAAATCCCCCCGAAGGGTTTCCCGAAATGAGGAGAACAGAACCCCTGAAGGGTTTGGTTTTCCCAGGTGCAAAAATATTTCCGGGAAACACTTGGTTTATCCATATCCAAAAAAAAACGTGCCCTAGAAGGGGGTTTTTGGGGCAAAAGGGGGGAGATATGTTTTGTCTCTCTCTATTCTGGGATCTGGTCGCTGGAGTTTGAAAAAATTCTGTCAACTTGGTGGGTTGAGACTTGTTTTTTTTTTTAATTGCCCGGGGCCCTTTCAAATTTTCTAGGAAGGAAAGATCGGAAGTACCTTTTTTTTTTTTTTTTATTTTTCCCCCTAAACATTACTAAATTTTCGTCCCATGGGAATTAAAAGTTAGGGGAAACTAAGGGTTTTGCTCTCTGAAATTCACTACTGCCAAATATGTGAAGGCAGAAAGTGGGATCCCTAGATCAAATTGATTCACAATAGGGATAGTGGTTCCTTGGACAGTGGCTCAAAGACCAAAGTCTTAATATGAAAGATTAATATATGGGTCCAAAGCCAGAAGCTCTTAGTGCCTTTGATTTGGGTGAGTTCTCTTTATTATATGAGGATATTGGATGAGGTTTTTTAAGTGAGGTGGAATTCAGTAAGGGTTAAAACCTCAGGTTCTCAGAGACAAGGATGTGATGAAGTAATTGCTTATGGAGGATTGGGTGCTGTGGATGTTTCAGATCTAGTAGTATGTTCCAGCCTAGAACTAGTCCAGGTAAGTGGTCAGTTTTATCACACAGTCCAGTTGCCGTGATTTTAAGATGGAAGGGGCTCCTTCACAGCTCAGGTGGAAGGGTGAGTCACCGGAGTGATCAGGTGCAGCAGGGACCTCGTGGGCAAGATGGCGGTACCCCTCCCCGGTCCTCCCTTCGTTCTCCGGTGCAATGTGATAGAGGTTCCTTTCTCAGGCAATCTCTGGAGACTGTAGGGTCTAGGTGGGTAGACCAGTTCTGATTCTTTCACAATCGGGTCTTGGGCTGCGGACTGGTCACGGCAAGACAGCAGAGACCTCCCGGTGCGGCAGAAGCCTCGTGTGCAGGATAGCAGGTCTCCTCCGTCTACTGAGCCGACTCGCACTGCGGCTCAGACTCATAGGCAGACTCCCGGCGCGGAACCTCGGGTCTTTCAGCGGGAGATCTAGGCGGGATACAGGTGAGAGCAGTCTCCGCGATCTCCTCGGGGTCTCGGTTCTCTCTTGTGGGCCGCGCTGCAAGATGGCGCTTGTTCACGCGGCTGCATAAAGTTGGTGACAACGCGCCACGGGACCCCAGAAGTGCTGGTAACCACACACACTGCGCTGCTCCGGGTGTTAGAGAGCCAGGCTATCTCGGTTCGGGCTTGCTTCACGGCAAATAAGGGCTTATTTTAGCTGATTTGTAATTCTCCCCTCGGAGCTCCTGTTCTATGCGACCGCCAGCTTGAAGGATCAGGCCACGCCCCCTGTGGGGTTTTTTTTCTCTTCGTCAGTGCACAAACCTAGGGAGGTTCCTTTTTTTTTTTTTGCCTTTTTGACTAATTACAAAGAGCAAGAGGAGGGGAGTAAATGACAGCACCCGGGTTTGCACTCAGTACTCCTGAAGGAGAGGGATGTCTGACCGGGACTGAGGACTCTCGTCCTGTCTATCCCGGGAGAGAGCTGTAAACAATGGATGACAAAGGGGAGCACTAAAAAAAAAACTTGCAGAATTTTTAATAAATAAATGGTGAAAATTGTTTTATTTAGTTTCACGTTCCATGCAATTTACTGTTTTGACGAAACCCCTTTTAAGTGAACCTCCTCTAAGACAGCTGAAAAAATACTCAAGGTCCCGATGGGTTGTGTGTATAGGCCGGGGGGGGGTCCCCAATTTTTCCGAGTACGGGGTTTGGTCTTCCGTGGGGGTAGGCCTTGTCCAGATTCTGTAAGAACATCTCGAGAGTCGACTCTTGGTCTCTGAGAGGGTTTAAAGATAGAGATGCCATTTTGGGGAAAATATGTTTGAACCTTTTGGGCCGCAGAAAAAATGGGATGTCCGCTGGGGAGCGTATGGAGAAAGTCTGATCCCCAATTCAAGTGATTAAGGCGAATGGTTAGCCCCACCTGTATGTGAGATTTTTCTCTTTTAGTATGGATAGGACCGGTTTCAGAATGGCCCTTTGCACCAGGGAAATGGCGCAAAAGGGTTTCCGGGTAGGATCTGAAGATGTCTTCTTTGTAGTTTAATTGGAGTGTTTTTTTCCTAGATTGTTGTAGGATCTCTTCCTTAAGACCGTAATAATGAATTTGGCAGATAACGTCTGGGGATCTTTACTGGGGGCCGAAGAGCCCTGTGCGCCCTGTCGATCTCCATGTGAGTGGACCGGGGCCAGTTCAGCAGGTCATTGAAGATATCTGTTAAGGTAGAGAAGAGGTCACTGGGCGGGACCGATTCCGGCAGACCTCGAATCCTCAAGTTGTTTCTTCTGCTTCTGTTCTCGACATCGTCAAGATTTTGCTGGAGAGTAAAGAGCTGTTCAGAATGTTGCTGGACGACACCTTGAAGAGACGTCATTGAGGACACCGTGGAATCTTGTGCTTGTGACAGATTGTCTACTCTGTTACACAGGTGGGAGAGCTCAGATCGGAACATGGCAAATTCTTGCTTGCACTCGTCTAGGAGCTGACAAGGCAGGTTAGATATGTCAGATTTGGTCGGTAGAGACTGAGTTAAGACCCTCAGGTCTGCTACTGTTATAGGTTTGGCATCATTCAAAGGCATCTGGAGGGCCGGCAGTGCCTGGGAAGTTGGTGTGGCAGAGACCAGCTTAGTGGGGCCGGGTGCAAGCTGGGGATGATATATGAGAATAGAGGTCCCACTGTCTGTGCTGATGCAAGAGTTAGAGTCCAATGTGTCTACATTGATTTGGTTGGCATCTAAGGGCGCCCCTGGCATAGATGGAGGTGAGGTTTGCTTGGTAGAGCCAATGTTGGAGGCAGCAGGAGAGTGAGCCTGCTGGTTAGAAAGGGACACCTCCCCAAATGAAGACCTTGTAGACCATCTGGGCGAGAGTTCTTCACAGGCATCGCAGGGGGATCCCGAGACAGTCTGAGTGAATAGAAGGGCACTTGAGGTGCAGTGGTGCCTTGCCATGGCAGGTTGGTGCGACGGCTAACTTGTATCAAAGGGGGTGCCTCTGAGTCCTTTTGAACCCGATTGCCGGGTCTCGGTACTGTTCCTCTAATTAACCCCTCAGACTCTGGATGAGTTGATAATGCCAGGGTGCCCGGGTCTTTGCATGCCAAGGTGCCTGGGTCTTTGCATGCCCTCCTGCCGCTCTTGTAACTGAGCTGATATGGATGGAGAGGTGCTTTGCGGCATTAAGTGGTGTGTGGGCGCCCCTGCATCTAATTCGGGAATGGCAGCCAGCCACGTGTGCAGGGGTGATGTCAGCAGGCATGACTCACTGGGTTGTGGATGAGGCAGTCCGGTTGCCGGAGAGTGGAGACTACTCTCTCTCCGGGAGCGGCTGTGCTGGCGGCACTGTCTGGCTGGCAGCGGTCAGCAGGAGATACTGAAGGAACGGTGCTGCAGTTTCCTGCGGTTGGAAGCCAGGCGGATGTAGCTTGGAGCCGGGCCGGCAGGTCCTTTAGTGCGGAGTGGATGTTCGGTAAGCTGTGGGATAGGTGCGGGTCCAGAACGACCAGGTCCCGGCGTAGGCGTCCGGATCGCGTTGGTATTTCCCACAGGCCGCCATGTGGTGTGGCGGAGCTTGAGCCTGATGAGGACGCTGTGTGGCCATCTTGTCCCGGAGGTTCTGCGGCTGCTTTCTAATTCATTAGCACTGCGTATTTGCCGAAATAAGTATCAATTTCGCCGTGGGAGGATGCAGAGCGGGTCTGGGCACGGAGACCGTTTTTTTGGTTCGCCCTCCCCATGTGGAAATTAGGGTTTTGCCAGGTTAAAAGCGCTGGTCAAGACGGAGACATGATTTCTACTCAGCCATGCCACCAGGCCAAGCCCCCCCCCCCCCCCCCAAGTCTATTTTGATGACACATTCCCTTTAAGGCCATGTTCACACGGCTTAAAATGGGCCGTATTTCGGTTCGTAATTACGCGCCGAAGTGCGCAAATTACGGGCTAAAAACGGCCCATTCATTACGGTAATCCACATTTCTCATAGAGAACTATGGATTAAACGTCTCCCCCCCTCCCGGGCAATAGCCGGGGCGGGGAGATAATTCACATGTCACTTTCTAGCGGCGTATACCGCCGCAGCAGTGATTGTCTAGGGGCCCGGGCAGGTCCGGCCCCCCCCCCTCCCCCCCCCCGGCCACCGGCGTAACTAGGGGGCAATTAACGCCCCGCAGTTAACCCGTGTGAACATAGCCTAAGAGATATTGCCAGGTCCAACAAAGGCCCCAGGGCTTCCTGAAATAGTATCTATTAACATTATAGCAGAGGTATGGCCTAAAACATTGCCTTTACAAATTAAGCTCTGTTCACAATTGCGTTTAGAGCCTTCCTTTGCACATTCAGTCGAAGCTATACTTCACATCAACACAACGGAACCTGATAGACTCCATTTATATCAGTGGGTTCTGTAGTACAATGGATCTAGCCACAACATAAGTGTGAACATGGCCTCTGGCAGGTCCTTATCTGCATTGAAGGTTCCGTTTGGACCCCCTGTCACAGAAGTGGAACCGGATCCGTTTCTTTTTTTTGGGAACAAAATTTTATTTACACATTTAAAGTGATACATAGATTGAAAAGAAATGTACATATCAATGAAAAGCAGTGTCATTTTACATTATATCAAACGTAATCATCCTAGGAAAACTTAGAAAAAACAAATAACATCCCTAACCCCACCTCCCCCCCCCAATTTCAACTACGTCAAGATCCTTTCTACTCTATCCATGCTGCATCCTATTGATCACATAAAGAGTCTCGCCTCAAATAGTGTATAACCAAAGAGTCCACACCCCCCCGGGGCCCTCTAAGGTTAGAACCCGTATACCTCATCCATCCTTTACTTTTCTTTGCTAAATCACCTGCCAGATCCCAAGGAAATACCACTTTTTCACTAAACGGGGTCACATGTTCCCTTTTCCTCGGGGTCAAAAATTTTTCTATAAAAATTCTCCATTTTCTGAAGAATCCTTTATCAACCCTTTTTTTATTTTTTCCGCCTCCCTCCTGTCCAGGATAGAAAACCTTAACCTGCGTAACCATTTTTAAATGAGGGGCATCCGAGTACCCACTTATTTAAAATACACCTTTTTTGCCATCAGAAAAAAGATAAGCTAATGACGGAAAATTAGACTCTTTTGGGTTTATATGAAAAACCAAAGATAGGGTAGACCAATCTATATTTACCGTCCCCTTTTAGAAAAGGGCCCTAAATCCTTTCCC